>JAZDUH010000425.1:10397500-10610000 GCA_036419115.1 Scarus forsteni
TTGAGGTATTTTAATTGAAATTCATGAGATTATTGTGGCAGATCAAAAGATTGTTCTCCACCCCCCAAAAATTAAAGCACAAGAAGCCCAATGCATAAAAACACTCCAGCTTTAACGGCCCAATCAGGGGACAGAGGCGGAGCTGCGGATGTGACGACAACAGGAAGTGAGTGCATGTTTGAAAACAACATTGGCGTACAAACGTGATCTCCACGGATGCAGCAAGATCTGCAGTTTTATCAGGAATCGACCCCATTTCTCCTTTAAAGAGGAGAAAAGAACCTCACTTTTTCATGGGAAATTATGATTTTGCTCTTACCCACTGCTGAAGCACATAGAGAGACGTGGAAATGCTGCACGAGCAATTCCGTAGTCATGGTTACTCTACGATATGAAATTTGCTCTCCTCAGAAGTTTGGTGGGTTTTGTCTTTGATGAGATTCATGTCACATACAAGAGGCAGATGACACATCTATGTGGTATAATTAAATGTGAAATACGATGATAGTCTAAGGACTGACGTTCTTGTAGTTTAAAGGTGCTATGAGGAGAACCTCAGAGGAACTGGGAGTGACATCATCTCCGACTTATCGGCGTTCCAGTTGAAGTCTGAAAAAAAACATGCCGATCTACCAGGCTATTGTTAACTGTTGTTAGCTCGGGAGTGGCGAGGTTTCACCGAGTTCCCAGTAGGAAATTCCGACTTCGGGGGACGTTCCAGTTGCAGTTTCCTAATCAGAACTCTGAAATTCCTACTTCTGACTACAACTGGAACGCACACAAGACCCAAGCCAAAGCGTGTGTTTGTTGTGATGCTAATGAATGCAGCTCAGACCTTCCTCAGAACTCTGCATTGCTTTACAACTTCTTTTTTCAACAACTTACAGGATGCAAAGTGACGAGGTAATGTATCTCTTTCTAGTTAGGTAGCGGTAGTTTTTGATGTGTGACAACAAGCAATTTTTGGAAAACATAGTATCGTAGTTTTGTAGCCGGCTATATATCTCTACTTACAGCCTGGTGCTCTAAGACGTGTCTGAATAATATAAATTTTCTCCAGTTTTAATTGTCTTGTTCCTGAAGTTGAGTATCCAGGCCAGTCCAGCCCTGTCCGTCCCGACTGCGAAGCTAAGGAATAGCATTTATAGATAACCTATTTTGATGCTATAAAACTCATCGTAAAGTGTGTATTTCGATCAGGCATATATCTAAAAGTGAGACTTTTTGTAATTACTTAGAAACTCGGGGTCGAGCTGCTACGTCATACTGTGGCTCGATGTGATTGGTCTGTGAAGAGTGTGACAAGCAGACTGATCATCCAATCACCAGCTGCTCTGGTATTTTAAGGTTCTGCCCTCTGAAGATACCAAAACATAGAAATGAGATAACGTGTTGATCACAATTAACGTGATAATTTGGCACACCTAAAAAACAGTGAAAAAAAAAAGAGGGAGATCCTGACTGTCTCCACCAGACTTCACCTCAGTGCATTATATTAAAAACTCTTGCAGATTGAATATGAGGACTTTTCAGAGGCCTTCAGATGTGAACACAGACTCCACCCCGGCGTCCTTACTTCATTTTATCGGCCAGCTGCTCGGTGTTCTCGCGGATGGCCTGAGACAGCTGGGACACCGGGTTCAGCATCAGGTTGTCCAGAATCACCTGCAGAAGTTCGTTCAGAGAGAGAGAGAGAGCAGAGGTGAGACCCACAGGAAGCAGAGAGGGTCACATGACAGCGCTTTACATCCCAGCACACCAAAACTAACTGCAGCAGAGTCAGTGTGGTTTACTCTGATAAACTGATGGATATGTTCACACTGCAGCCTCCGGTCCGTCTGATCGCCATGATCACACCATCATCGCGGCTAAAGATGCTGTCACACAAGTTTTAATGTCGGTTGGATAAAGACAGGCCAACAGTCTCTTCACTTTACCTCCTCCTCCTCAGGCTCTGACTGGATTAAAATTAAAACTAAATTTAAGTTTTGACTGCTTCATTATTTTAGCAGTAAAATAATGATTTGGACAAAAAAATAGTATTGAAAGATGTCCCTTAATAAATCAACACAGCAACATTACTTGCTGGTTAAAACAAGTAAGAATAAAAAATTAAAAAAAAAAACATTTCGGCAGATGTAAACCATGTCTTAAACTGAATATTAAGTGGGTAAACACAGAATTCAGCTGTATTTTTACTCCTTTTCTTGGGTTTGTATTGCATTAGTGGGACACATTTAAGCAAGACAAAAGCATTTTAGTCGTATTTAAACTCTGTTATGGCAGAAAAAGACCATTTTAATGGTACAATATTTTGAAAACACGCTTCAATTTTAGCTTCAAAACAATTTTAGGAGTAAAAACACAACAAAGCATTAAAAGGTTTTTATGTCTTAATAAAAACTCTGGGGTAAATCATTAATTTTGTAATTATGCCAACGTTACAGTGGTAAAATAATACTGTGATGGTAAAATATTTTAGTTGTATTTAACCGTTGTTGTACAGTGAAAAACAAACAAAATTTCAATTGCGCAATATCTTGGAAATATGCCTCAATTTACTGTAAGACTGTTTTGAGCAGTAAAGAAATAACAGAAGAGTTTAGCAATATTTTGGTAAAAATTAATATTTTGGGGTAAATCAGTATAGTGGCAACACGGTACTAACTGGGGGTAAATTAAATTTGGGGTAAAATTATTTTGTAGTACACAGCAATTTGGTAATATGACACTAATTTGGTTTTTAAAATGACTTTTCTTGATGACAATTCTTCTGGTAAGAAAATTGTTGTTTGGTGGTAGAATAACATTTTTTCTGGGTAAAAAAGCACATGGACATCAAACTTATACTTTTGGTAGTACAGCATATTTTAGAAGAAAAAACTCGGACTATTTAACATTTATTTGTAAATAAACAATATTTTTACTAGAACACTAGCTTTTGCCTGTGAGACATTATGTTGGCTGTTAATGGAATTTTGATAATAAAACACTATTATGGTATTTAATGACTAAGTCCCTCATCTTAGCAAAATGAAAATGAAAATAAAAAACTGAAAAGTGTGAATGCAAAAAGATTAAAGCAAAAGGAAGACATTGTAAAGACTAGAATAAAATAAAACTATTTTCATCTAAATTGAAATCATTCAGCGTAATCAAGCAAACAGGGCTTGACAAACAATTTTTTATGTATTTATTTGCAAATATGAAAAGAAAAATTCAAAGAAAACAGCAAGTAAAATTAAGTTACTTGTGAAGGCGAGTTGAAACCCAATGTGGGCTGATTTACAAACCTCCCCTTAAGAGTAAATATACATTAATGAACAAAATACATTAAATTCTAGTTACAAAAGAAAAACAAGCAAACCAAAAATTAAATAAATAAATATTTTTGTAAAACTACTTTAATCACAACGCTAAACTTTAACTTTAAAAATGATTTTATTTTGAGTTTTGAATTAAAAAAAGTGTTTCTCCTACATTTGGTTCATCATTTCTTCTGTGTTTATCTTTTTTATTTCTTTATTTTTTTATCATTTATTTGGCATTTTTTCCTGATCTTTTTGTGTGAAGCACTTTGAACTGCCTTTCTGCTTAAAGGTGCAACACAAATAAGTTTGTTAATAATATTAATATTAATTGTAGGTCATTATTTTGCTGGTAAAACAAATTTTGGGCACTGAAACATTATTTTGGTAATGAATAACTATGTTTTAACTAAATAATAATTTCAGTTGCAGATCATTTTAAAGAGTATTTTGGTATTTTGGGGTGATCAAATCATCCTTTGGTGAATTTGTGGAACATCTGGAGCTGCAGTGTGAACGTAGCCTCGGTGCTATAAGACAGTGACCTCTTCGCGGTTCCACGGACGGCGTTGCTTAGAACTGGTCGTCTCTGGCTCGTTCATGTTTGCGTCGAGGCCCGAGACGACAGCAGAACCCGGAGGAACCTTCTGGTAGTTTAAACTGGCCTCAGGGATATGCTGGACCAGCTGGAAAGAGAGTAGAGGGAGTCTGGCTCTGAGTGTGAGTTATCAAAGCGGCGAGTGCTCCGTCACACGCATGCATCAGGTCATCATGCAGCTGCCATGGTGAGGGTCGAGTGTATGCAGTGAATTTTAGTACTGCTGGGATACAGCGTGTTAAACAACATCAGGGAGGCGCAGGAGTGCGGGAGGGTCCTACTGGTCACCAGGTACAGCTCCACAAACTGTCGAAAAAACAGTTTCACCTGTTTGTTAAAGGGGGCGGAGCCTGTGGAAGTTTATCGATGACAAAACCGCAGAGTCAGCACAGACTTATCCAAGCAGGAGTGAGCCAGAAGGGAGAGGGTTCGCTGATTGGTTGATGATAATTATTGAGTTTACAGTGAAGTGGAATTAAGTTAAATGCACACAGGCCACTTTATTAGGTACACCTTTAGTCCCAGATCGGACCAACTGCCTTAACTCTTCATATCATGGGCTAAACAAGGTGCTGAAACACCTAACAAGTATATATTGAGAATAAAAGTGTGGTATAATACATTAAAAAAGGTAAAGCTAGATGCAAACAAAGCTGTGTCTCGTCATAGGCTTCAGCTACATAAAGAACACTGATTTGGATAACTCTCTGCTACAAAAAATATAAAAAAAACATATATTTAAAAAAAAAAAAAATATATATATATATATATGAGATAAGAATATATTTAAAAAAAAATATATATATATATATATATATATATATATATATGTATATATAGATTTATATATATAGATATATATATATATATATATATTGGTATATATATATATGTATATATATATATATATATATATATATATATATATATATATATATATATATATAAATTTATACTTTTGTTTACATCTGTTTTTTTAAATACTTTTTTTTGTCTGTTTTAATTGTTGAGTAAACGCCTTAGTATAACACCTTTGAAATGTGATAAAGAACAGACCTGGCACTAGCAAGGTGTACCTAATGAAGTGGCCAGTGAGTCCACTTTATTAGGTACACCTTTAGGATTTTTAAAAAAGTTTGGGGTCAAAAAAATGAGTGAAGCAGTTTATTATGGCACTAAAATTGTCTCAATAAGAAAATCTATGAGCCATGAATTTGGATAACTCCTTTACTAAAAATATAAAAAACATATAACATATTTAAAAAATAAATTCTTTATTTATACTTTTGTTTACACCCATCTTTTTTTATATATACCTTTCCATCTACTGCTACTGGTATCCAATTTCTTTGAGGGAGATTCCAAATGTATTAATTAACCCTTTCATGCATGGTGTCCACTACAGTAGAGACATATTTGGGATACATTTTAGACTCTTTAGGTTGCAGTACCATTTCCAACAAACAGGTGGTAAATTCCCAAATCCCTGTCTGAAGTTTCATAAAAATATTTTCATTGCAGATGTTCACCATATTGAGATATTGCATCTTAAATTCAAAATAGCCGATGACAAACAAATTGGGTATTACGCCTGTATTCAGATTTCACATAGTTATGTATTTTTTATTTAAATTTTGGTGCAATTCACAAGTAAATGGTTTGATTAAACAGCAATAATACATCGACTTAAAATTGGACTTTTCCTTTAATTTATTCTTAATAAATGTTTGTGATGTCTTTGTGGATCTTTATTAAGTTCCACTAAATTACTTTTTATACCATTGATGCATTGTGCGCACTGTAGTGGAAAGATGTTCAACTACTTCAAAATATAACATTGAAAAAAATGACTATGATTTTTAACTTGTTTGAAAATAAAAACAAGCATTTTTTTAAAGCATTCATTTGAATTTAATAAATCATGAATGAAAGGGTTAAGTTCTGCCTAATCTAATCTAATATACTAAAGGGTTCTCCATACAATTAAAGAAATTTAGTGTTATGATATCAGTTGAAATGCAGCCTCATGTAAACAGAGAGCACAAACACAACAAAAACTCAGTTTTTGTTCCGTTTTCATTGTTGAGTAAACGCCTTAGAAGAACACCTTTGAAATGTGAAAGAGACCAGACCTGGTACAAGCAAGGTGTACCTAATAAAGTGGCCAGTGAGTCCACTTTATTAGGTACACCTTTAGCCCCAGGGTGGACCAACTGCCTGAACTCTTTCTATCATGGATTCAACCAGGTGCTGAAACACCAAACAACATACTGATGAGGATTTCTTAAAAGTTTTGGGTTAAAAAAATGATAAAAGCAGTTTATTATGGCACTAAAAATGTCTAAATAAGAAAATCTATGAGCTGTGAATTTGGATAAGTCCTCTACTAAAAATATAAAAAATAAAAACCATGTAACACATTAAAAAAATAAGTTAGTTATTTATACTTTTGTTTAAATCTATCTTTTTTATATGTACTTTTTCAAACTGCTATTGGTATCCAATTTCTTTGAGGGAGTTTCCAAATGCATTAATTAAGTTCTGCCTAATAGAACGCCTTAGTAGGTCACCTTTGAAATGTGAAAGAGAACAGACCTGGTACTAGCAAGGTGTACCTAATGAAGCGGCCAGTGCATTTATAAGTCCACTTTGGGCTACTGTGCTAATCATGGACTCACAACCACAATTGATTTACCAGGCACACATTTGCGACCGCCATTAGCAGCTCTGTGACCCACTTTTAGTTCCCAAACCACCAGTTGAGAGCCACAAATCTTAGTTAAATTTCTGTGCCGTGGTTGTTAAATTAGGGATTCTTAAATACTTAAAGTGATCCTGAACTATTTGGTCCAACATCTACTGTGAGTGAACAAAGCTGCAGTTCCTCCAGTGTCCACTAGAGGCTGACTGCAGAAGCCACAGGGGTCACATAAACTCTCCAAACTCCCGATCAGATTTTGACGTTTGCCATCAATAAACTTCCACCCTGAACCACTCGACCAGACAAATCTCAGAGCTGGGAGATCAATCATGAGTCGGCGCAATCCAACACTGGTGAGAGGGAGTGTTAGGATCTGTGATGGGGCGGGCGCGGTGGTGGAGGAGGGAGGATGGTGGGGCACAAACACAGGGCAGGCGGAGTGATGAATCAGAGTTGGAGACCTGCGATGGTCGAACTCCACAAAAGTATGGAAAAGATGACGTCTGTGCAGCAGAACAGAGAAATGAGCCATGAGAATCCAAAGCGTAATGAAGCTTCTGTCAATCAACTTCAAAAACAGGATTCAAACATTGGGGGTCATCGTTGACAGAGACGGAGACAGAAGGACAGAAGGACTGGCCTGTCAAAAACAGCATATTTATCTGTTTTTAAGAGTAATAAACCCACATGTTTAGCCATGTTACTCTCTCCACAACTGCACAATCTATAAATGCTGGACCTCGTTTACTCATCAGGCTGTCAGAAAATATAAACTGTAATACCAGTTGGTGTAATTAAAGGGGAGAGACAATCCACCAAACAGCATTTCCAACCTCCTCTCCAAAGTTGTGGCTTCTTCCTAAAAAGTCTGACTTCAATTTTATAATCCCAAAATTAAAGTCTTAGCATAAATTTCTTCTAAAAATTCCAACTTTAATCTCAAAATTCGACCTTTTTTTCCACATAGTTTTAACCTCTTCAGCCCCAAAGTACACGATTTTGTGAATGCCCGCTCTCCAACAAAAACCTAAGAAAATGTGAACTGTTTTTTAAAACCCTTGCCTGTCCATATTGTTATAAAACCTCTCTAATTTTGCTCTGAATCACTTCATAACAATGGTTCTTTGCAGAGATGATGAAAAAATATTTTATTATTCATTTTTAGAGTTTCACAGCCACTCCAGCATCATTTCTAAGAGATATTCACACTAAAAAAATGTTTGTTTTCTTAATGTTATTGTTATTATGACACCAAAATAATTCAAATAGACCTTGTGGTTGCAGATAAAATACGGCTGGGATGATACGCTTTTCTCACGATTAGTTTTTTTTACGATTTTTTAGGTGCCGATTCAATCTAAATTGCGATTTTACGATATTGCCGATTTTTGCAATCTTTAGTTAGCTTTTCTAACACCAGCGAAAAAGCTGAGGGATGATGATGCCTACAGAATATATCAGGAAAAATACACATCATATGTGAGTCCGTTTTTAGGATTTTTTCAGCAATATATTTTAACCCGCTGTTTATACTCTCTCTTAAAAAGCCTGGATTGTTGGGGTGTAAGAAAATTTCATGCCACGAAATTTCGCAAAAGAAAAAATGACGAAATACGATTCAATGACGCACAAAATAAAAGCACGAAAAAAAATGCGAAGGGGCATTACGCACCACTGAGACTGGTGATTTTTTACCCTCCTCGCCTACCGTAGCAAAACACACATCAAAATGGAGGAAGACGAGGTCGAGGAATTAGCTGACGCTCTTTCGTCAAATAAATCGGTTGTGTGGACCTATTTTGGCTTCCCGTGTAAAAGATGAGAGAACGGTGAGAAGATTGTGGACAAAACAACACCTGTGTGCAAAATATGCCGCTACAGTTCGCCGTATACTGCGGCGAGTACAACTACCAACTACTTTGAACTGGAGACAGGCAGCAACTGTATGTTTGTGTAAGTCTGCACAAAAAATAATATTTGATTTTTGCATCTACTGTTGAGTTGACAGAATTTGATCTTACTTGAAGATCAGAAGTATCTGTACTGTTATAGGCTAAATATTATAGTTCACAGTTCAGACATTTATAGGTCTAAACTGTAGCTCTGAGGACTGCTGTTTGTTTTCCTTTTCATTCAAGAATGTACTTATCCTGATTGTTACAACAACAAAGCACTTTCTGAAATTTTATGTTTGTATTTGCACTGTGGTCTAAATAAGGGGAAAAAAACTACAATTTAGTTTTTTTTTCAAAGAGCATTTGTTTTGTACTGATGCAGCAATATTTTTTGTATGTCTGCATTAGGAAGAAAATAAAGAAAATGAGATTTTTGCACAACTTCCTATTGGGGATTTTGTATAATTTTACTTCGTATTGTGAGTATTTCATATTGTTTCGTGAGTTGACCATTTCGTTACACCCCGACTGGATTGTATTTAAAGAGGACATATCATGCTTGTTTCTCCTTTTCACTATGCCAGACTAGGATACCTGTAAAGCATTTCTGCCCTCAGTACAAGTCATTTACTTCCTTCATTGCCCCACAATAGCGTTCTCAAAATCCTCATTTTAGGCCATTATCAAGCGCTTGTTAAACGCTTGGTCTCAAGGCTGACCTAAAGTTACCTCGCAACGTCACAGCCCTTTGTGCTCTGATTGATCAGTTCTATCGGGGGTTGAGCCAGCCTGTCCTTCTTCTTCTACTGTATTTTCCGTCAGGCTGAAAGCAGCAACCGCGTATTGAGTCCCCCTACAGGCCAGAGCTGGTAATGAGGGAATGTGAGTGAGGGAGTTTTATACCCCTGCTGGTGGATGTGTTCCTCGGTGACAGTTTTGTGGCTAACGGACATCACAGAGGAGGAAGTGTTTTATCAGATTACTCCAATAAAAAGAAAGGTACCTCGTGTCGTCACGATGTTTGAAATCTCGCGGACATCTCGCAATCACCTATTTTCAGAGGCATCAAATCTCGTTCTAGGATATCAGAAAAAATACAATATCTCATTTTTTGAAAATTAAGGGGGTGTAAGGTCTTGTTTTCAAATTTATTATATTGTATGTAAGTATTAAATCATGCATCAGCATGATGTCTCCTTTAAAAGTTGCTAATTAACACAGACTCAAATTAAGCATTTAAATTTAAAAAATCGATTTTTGAACAAACAAAAAAAAAGATTTTAAAAAAATGAATCGATTTTTGAACAAAAAAATTTGATTTAAAAAATCGTCGAAAAAAAATCCCTAGTCTTCTGTGACTCTATTTTTCCCCCACCCCTAAGGGGTACACTCTTTTCTTCATGAGTATGTCATTTTTGAGTAGAAGGCTTAACAAAGGGGCTGAACAGGTTAAAAAAAACATTGCATCTCTAAGTAGATCTTTCACTGGCCTTAACTAGGGCTGAACGATTTTAGGAAAAGATCTAACTGATTTTTATTTGGTTTACACTGAACCCGTAGTCATATCATATCGTAGCGATACAGCGATATCTGGCATGAATATCGAGATATGAAATTTTGTCCATATCGTTCAGCCCTACCTCCACAGAGGGGAGACCCGAGGTACATAGATATGAAAAGCTTTTCCTAAATTTATAAAAAGAAAACCACATTTTCATGAGGATGATTGTGCACCTGGACTTTAAATACGAATAGAAACATTATATCCTATATTCACATTTTGTGTTCGGTGAAATGCTGCCAACTTCTAAACACTACAAACCTAACAAGCATGTTTGTTCTGTGGGAGGAAACTGGCGTATAGAAAACCCCAAGCATGCACAGGAAGAAGCCTCCTACCCTAAGGCGACCCCACTACCCCCCTGTGAGGCCCTGCCCACAGAGTTTGACCCTCTAGCTAACAGTGTCTGTGGTGTGAGGGGGTTTACGGGGCTGCCCACCTCCTCCCTGGCAGAGATGGTGGAGGCTGGCGTGTTGGGCAGCGAGCCGGGTGAGGTGGTGGTGCCCATGCCAGAGCTCGGCGAGTCTCCATCACCTGCAACATCGTGGATTTCCTTTGCCAGGATGGCCAGGTCTTTGGCCAGGTCCTGGCTGAGCCTGCAGGGAAACATGAGGAGAAGATCATGATGGAGACACCTGAGGTTAGACCGTCTTTGAACTGAAGGTGAAGGTGGACGTTTCATCGGTTTACTTGGCGATCTCAGCGCTGTGCGTGGACCAGTTCTGGTAGGGGTCCCCGTCATTCTGGTCCTCGTCCTCCTCTGTATCCAGCGAGACCGACTTGGATCGGGTGGCAGCTGAGCGGTGGCCTCGCTGCGTCTGACCGGAGGTGGAGGGATGGGAGGAGCGTTTGGCTTTGGGGGTCCCGGCACTCGGCTGGTATTCTTCCTCAGAGGATGAGGAGAAGTCGGAACCTTTCTGTCTGCGACGAGAACCTGTAAGACATCAAATCTGAGTTTATTTACAGAAACAAGAAAGACCTGGATCAGGAGGAGGTCTGAGGCACAAGTCAGCCATGGAGACTGATGCTGTGAAGCAAATCATCAGGGACACAAACCTGATGTGATCCACAGCAGACTTCACTGACAGATGAAAATGGTTTACCAGCAGTGGTCACCAACCTTTCTTTTCTCTGATCCAGAACAAGAAAAATTTAGACATCCTTGGAATTTTCGTCATCGCAAGGGAACAAATAAAGACATAGACTTGCAACAAACACCAAAATATGGCCAAGATACTGTGGAATCTGGAGTGTTAAATCAGATTTGTTGTATCTTCAAAAACTTTGAAGCTAGATCCAGAAGAAATCCACCATGACGAAGAATGTGATTTTCTTGAATAACTACTGAACTAAAATAGATATCATTATGAATCCAGTTGCCAGTGGTATGTTTTCATGGTCAAGGAGTCTAAATATTTAGATGAAATAAAGGTAGGACTAATATTTATGGGGAAAATCACAATATGGGTGAGGACTGTGGCGCTGGCGGAGATCTGTGCTCTCCGGTGCTTTTCTCAGCTTTGAATTGAGAGAGAGACAGTTCAATAACTGCAACCAATAATGATATCAACATGATTCTGAGTGCTAGGTGTGGGTTTTCAGGGTCATGATTTATATTATGATGGTAACTTTATCATGGAGCTATTGCTTATAGATATAACAGCAATATGTGAGCTACCTTGGTGGGGGTTTGTGCTCCCCAATGGTTTCTAGTCTTCTATGTTTGCTCCAAGGCTCACCTAAAACTAAGCTTGAATCACCATATTTATATTAATGCGGAGTAGCCTTTTTAGACACGTGTTGTGATGGTTAGTTGTCCAAGTTTATCTAAATTGTGATTTTTTTTTCAATAATCCTGCAGCTTTAACCTGTTCAGCCCTTTTTTAAAGCCTTCTTCTTGAATATGACATACTCATGAAGAAAAGATTGCATCTCTGCAACCACAAGGTCTATTTGAATTATTTGGTGTCATAATAAAAGTAACACTTGAGAGATTTGTCCAGGTGTGGAATTATCAGCACATGTGTTACTGGGATAGAGTAAATGAAGATAGAAGTCAGAATAGTATCAAAACTGTATCCACGCCTAAAAAAACCCAAAGTATTTAATGAAATTCAAAGAAATCCATACAAAGCAACCCAAGTTTGAATCAAAGTGAAACAAATTTTGATATTTGATCATTCATTTGCTTGGTGTTGACGTTGCATTTGGTGTGTATAAAAATGGTTTATATGGTTGGGTAGCTGAAAATTTTCTGTTTAATTTGATGTGCATCATGACTATATTTCTACATGACTAGTTCACTTTTTCTAATGTTTTTGTTGGAGTACCTGAAATTGGGTACTTTGGGGCTGAACAGGTTAACCACAACCATTTAAAGGTGCTATGAGGAGAATCTATTTCCGGCGACATAAAGACTCTGCTACCCATGAGCATGTGCGGCGACTGTCGTAAAGACGTGACCCAAGCCAAAGCATGCGTTTGTTGTGATGCTAATGAATGTAGCTCGGACCTTCCTCAGAACTCTGCATTGCTTTACAACTTCTTTTTTCAACAACTTACAGGATGCAAAGCGACGAGGTAATGTATCTCTTTCTGGTTACGTAGCGGTAGTTTTTGATGTGTGACAACAAGCAGTTTTTGGAAAACTTAGAATCGTAGTTTTGTAGCCGGCTATATATCGCTACTTACAGCCCGGTGCTCTAAGACGTGTCTGAATAATATAAATTTGCTCTAGTTTTAATTGTCTTGTTCCTGAAGTTGAGTATCCAGACCAGTCCAGCCCTGTCCAACCCGATCGCGAAGCTAAGGAATAGCATTTATAGATAACTATTTTGATGCTATAAAACTCATCTTAAAGTGTGTATTTGGATCAGGCATATATCTAAAAGTGAGACTTTTTTGTAATTACTTAAAAACTCCTCATAGCATCTTTAAGAAAGACCTACTGGGGACTTACTGGTGGAGGGGTACTTGGCTCCACTGGATCGGGTACGGGTAAGAGGTTGCTTCCCCGGAGCTCCGGTCCCTTTCCCGGCGGCCTGGCGGCTGTCGCCCGTAGAAGTCTTTCTGGTGACAGCAGACTCATTCCGATTGGAGAAGCCCGAGCGACCTGTTGAGGAGGCCTCATTGTCACTCGGGGTGGTGAAGGAGCCTGTCCTCTTCCGGGGCATTGCTAAGATGTCCAGCCTGGACAGCTTCTTCCCCTCAGCTGACACTTTGCCCGAAGCAGTGATATGGTCAGAGTTCTGGGAGGCGCGGTCCGTCTCTGCTCCTTCATTGTCCGAGGCCTCACCCAAGCGGGCTCGCCGGAGCATGGATGCCCGAGTGGGCCGGGGCGCTGACAGGCTATTGGACCGTGTCAGAACTTGCTGAGACGCCGTCTTTGCTGTCTTCCCATTGTCCTCTTTCTGAAGAGGGGCGATAACTTTCTTGCTTCTGCTGGATGGGCGAGAGACTTCATGGTCAGAGGAAGTTGTCTCGGTCCACTGCTGACCAGAACCCTGCTGGCCCTCCGACAGATCCAGAGATCCGCGGTTGCCAGCACTTCGGCGCATCTGAAAGCGTTTGGCTGCCTCTGCCTTGTTCGACGCATCGGATGTCACCTGGCTACGACGTTTCTCCGAGAGTCTTTCCCGCGCTGTGAGCTGCCGCCCCTTCTCCTGGATGGACGGGCTGGACGAAGACTTCTCTTTTTGAAGGCTGCTGATGGCAGGACGCTTTTTAGAGGCAGAACTAACTGGAGCGTTTTTGCTGCTCACTTGGCTCACAGTGCTGGCAGTGTCCACATCAGACTCACCGGACAGGGAGTCGTCCATGTGGGTGGAGGAACCTCCTTTCTTTGAGCTCCGACCAGAGCCTGATGAAGGAAACTTGGTTTCAAGAGAGGACAGTGCCCCCTCTGCCTCCTGAAGGAACGGGTCCTGCATGTTGTCCCTCCTCTGCTCCAGGTCTCTGATGGACGGATGGCTGGAGATGTGAGGGAGCTTCTTCATCTGGACCGTGTCGCTGGGCTGCTCTTTGGTGAAGCTCTCCTGGCGGACTATCGAGGACATGCAGCCATCTTTGGTGGGAACTGAATCCTTGTCTTGGAGTTGGAGGTTTGGAGCAGAGCTGTTGGGTTTGACCCCCGTCCTCTTTGGCTCGTGCCCGCTCAAATGTCGGATCAGGACGGTTGTAGGAGGGGTTTTAGAGGAGGGTGTTTTCTCAGACTGTACTGAGCCTCGGACTTGATCAGGTCTGCTTGGACGGTCCTCTGACCCAATGTAGAAGGATGTGGACTTAGTGGAAGGAGACACTTTATCCGTTGACCTAAACTGAGGACCAACGCCCCCAGGAGAAACAGATCCAGTCCTGGCCTGAGCCTTCTTTGTTTTGTCTAGAACAGGTCCATCATCTGACCGACTGGCATCGCTCAGGCTGTCTGGATCAACGTCATCCTGGACTGACAAGCACTGGCTGGAGTCCTGGTGGCGAGGAACAGCATTGACTCGATCCACAGTCTCCTGCCCGTGGTAAGGCTCATGTCGAATGAGGATGCTCGGAGGAATGCTGTCCAGTTTCTCCGGAGGGACTTGGGGCAAGAGCCTCCTGGTCCTGGAGCTGTGGCTGGACTCGGACTCTGAGTTATCATAGCTGTAGCTCCCCATCGACCGGCTCATCAGGCGCAAATCTATGAAAAACATAATCACAGAATTAACAGTGTTCTTTTCATCTGACTTTCAGACAGTGTCAGGGCCAAATGGTCCCAAACATCAGGAAACATCTGTTCTAATTTGTTGTGCTCTATTATGTAGAAACCAAATGTCCTTCAAAGTGCTGTCAGGAGATTAAAAAAACTGAAAAATTAATTAAATATGACCTGTAATTAATTAATCTAATTAATCTATTTTTTAATCTCACTTAACAAAAATGCTGAAAAAAGCCCCAACTTGAGGTAGATTATTGTGGCAGATCAAAAGATTGTTCTCCACATCCCCAAAAACTAAAGCACAAGAAGCCCAATGCATGAAAATGTTCCAGTTTTAATGGCCCATTTAGGGGACAGAGGTGGAGCTGCAGATGTGACAACACGAAAACAACAGCAGCGTGTAAAAGTGATCTCTGTGGATGCAGCAAGATCTGCAGTTTTATCAGAAATTGACTCAATTTCTCCTTTAAAAGAGGAATGAAGAACGTCACTTCAAGCTGTCTTATGGGAAATCATGATTTTCCTCTTCCCCACTGCAGGGACACATAGAGAGATGCGGAAATGCCACATGAACAATGCAGTAGTCATGGTTACCCTACAATATGAAATTTGCTCTCCTCAGAGGTTTACCCAGGGTACAAGACAAGATTCATGTCACATAAATGTGGCAGATGACACATCTATGTGGTATCATTTAATGTAAGATAAGACAATAGTCTAAGGACAGAAGTTCTCATAGTTTGAGCTAACGGCTAACAACAGGGTCGAGATGCTACGACATACTGTGGCTCGATATGATTGGTCTGTGAAGAGTGTGACGAACAGACTGATCGTCTAATCACCAGCTGCTTGGGTATAAAATAGAAAAGAGATTAAAAATGAGATTAATTCGATAAAAAAATATATATCGTGTTAATCGCAACTATAATTAATTAATCCTGATTAACGCGATAATTTGGCATCCCTAGTCCTTCATCAATGTTTCGAGATGTTAGTCCTGATAGATCTTAAGAGATCTGGCCTGGTTGTGAGAACATTCCCTTGGTGTTATGGGAAAGGTCACATGAACATCTAAAATTACTATTCCAGGAAAAACAGTTTTTGATAATAATAATAATGCATTTTATTTAAAAGCGCCTTTCAAGACACTCAAGGACGCTGAACAAGATAAAAAAAAACAATCACAGTAAAATCAAATATAAAAATAAAATCAACAATAATGATAAAATCAACAATAGAAAAGCACAACAGATAAGGACCGGTATGGGGAGAGGAGGTAAGCTATTGTCAAGTGGTTTTACACGTAGATGGGTTCTTGTTCAGGGGAGAGTTTGGTGATCGACGGCCTTACCAAGAACTCTAATGCTTCGGCCACACCGGACGCGAATTCGCCAAGACGCGCGTTGAGATTACATACAAAGTCAATGCAAAGACGCTTTTAGGGCATCAAACGCCTCGGGCGGCGCGTTGGACGCGTTTGGCGCGATGCGGCTTGAGCGTCCGACACGTTTGGGGCGTCAAACGCCTCGACGCTCGAGTTGAAAATATTAAACTTTCGCCACAAATTCGCTGCGGATGCCAGCAGCGGCAGCCAATCAGCAATGACATCCCCGCCCGACGTCATTGCTTTGATGTCGTGTGACGCTCTGGCCACCGGCTCCTGCTCAGACCCCTCTGCAAGATGGAGGAGAGATTGATCTGCGCTGTTTGCCATCTTCCGGAGCTATACGATTCGACATGTGTACTCTACAGAGACCGGAACAAAAAGGAGCAGGCTTGGGTGAAAGTCTCTGAGGAGACAGGTTTTTAAGGTCTGTATATATTCGTTTCCAGGTGGATTGGCATGCATGTCATCGCTGAGTCCGACAAGCTCCGGCTCTCTACTGCGCCTGCGCATTGACGCGCGTCGCCCCTCAGCTTGTCAAAATGGTCCAGCGTCCAGCCTCGGGCGTTATGCGTGGCGCGTCACAGGCTTTACGCGCATTTAAATTCGCCGATTCGGGTCCGGTGTGGCCGTAGCATAATGAGGCATGAGCATGCTATGTGATTATATGCACAAGGGCACGATTTCAGATCCATCTCAAATGTTTAATCAGGCTTCGTTCTGTACATTCTCTCGTCTCTCATCCTGAATAAACTCTCCAGACTTCAACTGCTAAAAGCTGCCTATGCACTGTGCTATGTTCCTGGTCCTTGTGTTTTTTCTTCTACACTTTTAGAATTTTCAAGATTAGGCAATTCTTCAACAACAGCTGTCACAGAAAATCTGTCCGTACCTTCCAGACTTTCCCCTTGAGGCGGAGTGGAACCAGGTTCAGCATAGCTGTCTGCTAAACTGGCCCAACGGGAAACCCATTTAGGTCCCTCCAGACCTGCAGCATTAGCTGGGACCTAAACCAGAAACACAGGGAACAGTGTTATTGGAGGATCACGGTGTGAGACAAAAAAATCCAACAAGACCTGACAGGACAAAATGTGCAACAGGAAAGACTGAGGGATGCACAATATTGTGTTTTTGCTGATATCTTACGTGCCAACATTTCCAAACATGTTTAGCCAACGTTGATACACGCTGTCCAGTGTGTGCTGTTGTGAATCCTGTGTGAGCTCAGAGAGAGTTTGTTTTGGTCTTTCAGATGTGTGTTCATCTCTGCAGTGCATCCTAAAATAATAAGTTCCTGCTGCACCACAGACTTTAGACCTGGTTTTAGTGGCAGCCATTATCTGCCTCAACAAGAAACAAACTCGCCAGCTTTGTGTCAGATTACTCAGAATTTCTAAGATGCCGGGTGTTTACAAAATCACATACTCTGCTTACAGTACATACTGATTTTCCAAAAATGTAGTATGCAGTTTGCCAAAATACCTGGACATTAGGGCTGGGTATTTCCCGCAACCCCACGAAAAGATATGTATCCCGATGGCAGACTTAAGTTTAAATTTGGAACATGTGTTTCATCATGTAGCTTTGCTTCTACTTTGAACTGTGCCATTGCTAATATTACTCAAAGTGTGTTGACAACAACTGTCCAAACATCAAGGTTGTATCAGTTCTGTAGAATACGTATCGATACACATATCCCCAAGAATATCACAATATTTTGCCGTATCAATACTTTGAGCACAGGCCTACCAGATAACAGATTACTTCAGGGCGCAGTATAAATCAGGCCATCTGACCTTGAGTACTGTTACCCAGACTGAAAAGCATAAACAGGCCGGGGACAAAATGGCAAACAGTCAGCCTTAGTAATGTTAGCACTAGCACTGACTTCACTACATTTTATAAATAATAAGCCAACTGTCATATAATGCTGTAAGGACAGCTTTGCCTTTTATGTGGTTCAGACTGCTGAAAAAAAACTGAACTTGAAGCGATCCAAAGGAGATGTGCAAATCTGTAGTGTTTTTTCAACTGAATCAAAAGTAAGCAACCAAGCTGTAATTGAGAAACCACCAAACAGAAGCACAAAATCACTTGCTATTCAAATGGCGTGAACACAAAGCATAAAAATGACAATTGAATCATGTGGAAAATAGTAGAGACACCTGCGCTGCCCTTCGTTTGTCTGTGATTTCCTTTGTCAAATGTGTGTTAGCTTCTTTTGCAGATCTTGCATGAGGCCACAATACTTTCTACAACTTAAGGCCAAGTTTAATTAAGCTTCCCTTTCATATTGGTGGTGGTGTAATACACTAATGCAAATGTTGCTGTAATTAACTTAAACCTTTATGTGAAAAAAAGGACATAAACAACAAAATATTACATAAAAACAATAAAAAACAGTGTTAGATGATCTCCAAAATCTACCATGCTCTACAACAGGATAAGGGTGTTTCCACACTATATGTTAAACCTAGATGGGAGAAAGATGCTGGTATAAAACTGACTGAAGAGGAATGGCTAAACATATGAAGAATGCAGTTGACCACTTCAAGCTCCCCCTTGTGGAGAGAATACACATGAAAAACATATTAAGGTATTTCATCACTCCTAAAATTAAACAAACACAAAAAAAACAATCCAGAATATGGTCAGTGTTGGAGAATGTGTGGTAACAAGTCTGCAGGTCATTTTTATATTTTGGGATTGTTCTGTTATTTCTTCTTACTTCTTACAATCAAATGTATAATTGATCATGAGCTTAACTTTTCCTTTAGTGTTGTTTATTTGGGAAATTTGCCAACTGGACTTAAAAAACATGACAGGCACTTGTTACAAATACTACTAGCTGATAGTAGAAAAACAATTACCAGGAAATGGTTGAATAACGAACCTGTAACGATAACCGAATGGAAATAAATAATTCAGGACATTTATAAGATGGAACAGTTGACATTCTCTCTGTGGTATGCCACCAAAAAAAGGGAAAATTCAGGAAGTCATGTTGTAACCTGAAGTGTTATCACCCTTTGCGAAATCTGTTCTGGAACAATATCGACTCTTGAGCTCAAAAGACATTGTTCGCTTTGTTCAAGGAGACAAAGGACTTATTTGCACACCTTATAGTAACTCTGCTGTAAATCTTAAAGCTAGAGTCTACGATCTGAAAACCAGTTTGGCTGTTGAGACGGATTTGAAAAACGCAGCCTGCCCCCCTTCACTCACCCCTCCCCTCCGTGTTCCAAGATCCCGCCCCCCAGCTCGTGTCACCTCCGAACAATATACATATATATATATATATATATATATATATATAAAATCCTAACCCTACCCTATATACATATATATATATATACATATATATACAAATATATACATATATATATATATATATACATATATATACATATATATACACATATATACATATACACATATACATATATATATATATATATATATATACACATATATATATACATATATATATATGTATATATATATGTATATTTTTCTTCCTTACTTCAGCCTTTTCCTCAAAACTTTTACGTTTACTTCCCTTCGATGTGGAGGGTAACAGAAGCGACCTCCCGGTTTCTGTGCTGGTCTTCTCCAGCTCCATGACGCCTTAGTGGCTGTGCAGCTAGCTGCTCACTGGTATATGAGGGGGGTAGTGGGGAGGAGGCGGGACGGTGCGGAGCAGGGGAGACAGGGGATGGGATGGACTCACGGACCAATCCGAAACGCCGTTCCTCGCGGTTCGGATTGGTCAACTATTATGCTGCTTTGCAGTGGATATACTGAATGGATTTTTTTCATTCTTTTTGGTCTTTATATTGCATAGATTGGTACATAGGACCATAACGGCCTTATAAACGGTGTTATTAAGATGTACCAAGCCTCCAAATCGTAGACCATAGCTTTAACTGTTCTATCTTACTTTGTATATAATTTAACCTTGATATCATGACCAAAAAAAAAGGAAAAACAATAAACATTCTGTACTTCATGTGATGACCTCTCTTTTTTGTTCATTGTTTAAAATGTTTAGTAAACAAAAATGTAAAAATAAAGTTAAAAAAAAAAGTGTTAGACAAGCAAAGTATCCACACATGTTTGTTCTGTCTAAGATTTAAGACCTTTAAATAACAAAAGTGAGACCTTTTGATATTTTATGACCTTGAATTTCCAACATGTAATTAGTTCAAAGACTTCTTAAAGGCCTCTGTATTATCTGCAGAAGTCGATACCGTGCTGTTAATATTGTGCATCCCTGAGAGAAACTGAAGGGAACAACATGATCTACATGCAATCGGATCAGGTCATGCCACACAAGTCCAGGATCAGTTTTCAGTGGATTTACCTGTATGGGGCCTGACGGGGGGCCGCTGAGAGCAGCCGGGTTAAAGCCATGCAACGGGTCCACAGTGCTACCATCGCTAGCCAGGTTAGCCTGCTCATCCTTTCCATCATTTATTACAGGTCTATACACTCCCGTGCTCCCCCCACTGTACTCCGGAGAGTCCAGGACACCAAACACCTGTCGGAGCACAGAGCATGCATGAGGAAAGGGGGCGGAGCCACAGCGACAGGGAGAAGAGGTCACATGCAGCCCTGAAGACATTTACAGGGACTTTTTTATAAAGGTGTCTCATCTGGAGAAAGATCTGGTTTACAGAGGGGGATACTGGCGACACAAAGAGGATCAGTTTTAGTTTGAAAATGGGCTAATTGGTTTGGGGAGGGGGGCAGACTAAAAAGCCTTTTAACATACGACACAGAAACACCACTCAGGAGCACTAAAGCTGACTTAGTCTTTTGTTTCAACAGTAAAACCAATGAAGCAGACAGAGAAACTGAGAGAGCAGTTTGCAGGTTGGTGACTCAGCTTAAATAATGTGTTGGAGAAGAATTGAGAAAAAATATCTTACATTAGGATTAGTAACTAGAAAAGCACTGTGCAGACCTACGTCAGCGCCACAGTCCTCACCCGTACTGTGATTTTCACCATAAATATTAGTCCTACCTTAATTTCAGGAATTAATTATTTTCCTTATTTTTATTATCGTTATTATTATTATTATTACTATTATTAATATTAGTATTATTATTCTCTTCATCTACTTTGGGTTGGTTTCAAAACTTTACCACATCAGCTCAAAGGTCTATGGGGCCCAAATCTTCTTAAGTCTGGTTCTTCTGCTCTAACCTCCACTGCAGACGTTAAGAGCCATGGCACCCCCTCACATTCGGCTGAGACCTATGACCTGAGCTCACCTGGTCGATCATGTTCCGGGCCTCCTCCACCTCTTTGTCCTGGGACTCCGTCTCGATGGTGTAGGTCCCGGCGTCGCTCAGGCTGTCGTCCTCCTCGTTCCTCATCCTCTGGGCACCTTTGGGGTCTCCTGCACGGATGCCCAGGGGCAGCATGGGAGACATGGGGGGTCCAGAGGAGTGGACCGGAGAGGCGGTTTGACCGGCAGTGCTGCACGGGCCTGAAGGCTTCAAAGGGACCGGATACTGCAGCGGGGAGGCCGGGTAGGACGCTGAGGATGCTACAGGAGGCTCTTGGGGAGAGGGGATCCGTGCATGAGCGGGGGACATCATCACTGGTGGCGCAGACATCGGGGGCGGGGACATCTTGTCCCTGGTTGGGGAGGAGTCACGTTGACCCGAGTCCTTCAGAAACTCAGCGGCAAACTCCTGGGCCAGCTTGGACTTCTTCCCAACGCTCCCGAAAGGTCTGATGATGATTCCAGAGGAGGAGCGAGAGGAGGCCGCCTCCCCTTCTGTCTTCTCCCTCTTCAGAGAGCTCGACCTCTGGGGGGCGCCGTGGCCCTGACCCTGACCCTTTAGGGGAACCGTCACCTGCTGGGTGGGCGGGATGTGGCCGTGCACGGACGCGGGCCTCTCCCCACCTTTGCGCCGCTCCAGCTTGGCCTTCAGGGCGGAGTAGGAGTCGGCGTGGGCAGGGTTGTGCGTGAAGGACTGCGAGCGTTTCTTGCGCGGGTTGTCGTCAAAGAACTCGATGATGAAGGCCTGCTGGGTAAGGTGCTCCGGGGGGCCCTGCTTTGTGGCCTCTGTGGTAGGGGATGGGGCCTGCGGGGGGCTCTGGGACAAGGGTCTCTCGGGAGCCAAAGGAGAGGCGGGGGCCGGTCCAGGCGGGGAATACTGCAGCGGGTGGTGGAGTTTCTGTGCTGGAGGAGGTTGGTGCGCGGACTGAGAGTCAGACTGCTCTGACTGAATGGAGTGGTGGGATTTACTCCGCCCACCTTTTAGCACGGGATCCTCGGAGTCGCTCTGAGTCCCGTCCTCGTGATGGTGACCTGAAAACGAAAAACACAAACATGCCTTAGAGAAGGAGCTAAAGAGTTTTGACACTTCATCAACAACCTTTTCCCCTGACAGAAACAAATAAAAACAAGTGTGCATGGACAAAAACTGAATTTTTCATCAACAAATACAAAAATGCTTGACAGAGACTTAATCCAATCAGACCTAATGTTAGGGCTGGGCCGATTCATATTTCTCCCGATTTGATTTAAATTGTGATTCTACGATATTGCTGATTTTTGCAATCTTTAGTTAGTTTTTTTTAACACCAGTAAAAAAAGATGAACAACGATGATGCCTCCAGACTATATCAGGAAAAATACACATCACATGTAAGTCTGTTTTTAGGATTTATTCAGCAATATATTTTAACCAGCTGTTTAAACTCTCTCTTTTCTAAAGCCTGGATTGCATATAAAAGTGGCTTATTAACCCTTTAGGCACCAGAGTTTTTTCAAGAAAATATTCAATTTTGCTATCAAGATTTAAAAAGACTATAGTTTCAAAGTGGTTAGTACCCAGCCATCATCATCACAGAAATTTACAGGCCGAGCATGAACGCCTCTGCTGCCTTCACTGTGCTTTTTACCCCCGGCTTCTCCCTCGTCTGCCCAGAGCTCCGCGGTCTCTAATCCCCGCTAACACCGTCACTTTTCACGGTGTTTTGAGCTTCCCTGCATCACAGACCAGTCCCCTCCTCGGCACTCGCTGGCCACAGAGAGGCAAAGCATCGGCCTCGGTATGTGCTGCTTGGGGACTGTAATGGCGCGCGGACCTGCTCCTGCTGTGCGCACATGCGCTGCTAGTTTCGTCCTCACTGGAAAACTGACCGTCATCCTCAGAGAGTAAATATTCCTCAGATTCAGAGTCAGCCAGGACTTTACAAAGTACTCTCAGTATCGTGAGTACTTGTACTCGCTCTCTATAACTCTGTCAGTGTCTCTCCTTTCCTCTCTCTCTCTGCTCCGCTCTACAGCCACACTCGCATCCCTCGGTCCGGTTTGTTTCGAACTAAATATACACCAAAACTTTGAATAGAAACCTGTCACCTGTCCACTATCTGCTGGTGAAAAGTGGTAACTCTATTCAGCACTATTTTAACAGCTATGGCCTGTTTTATTGAGCAATGTGGCTTTGCGCAATTTTGCAACTTTAGCGCCTAAAGAGTTTTTTGGGGGGGGAATCGATTTTTGAACAAAAAAATCGATTTAAAAATCGGCAGACAAAAAATCGCGATACTTAAGTGAATCGATTTGTTCTCCCACTCCTACCTAACATGGTATTTAGAAAGTAGGGGTGCAACAATACATGCATCTGTATTGAACAGCGGCCTCAGTCCGGTACACCCTATGAACCAAACAATATGCAATTTTGCATTTATTTATTTGATCAACTTCTGACGAGGTGCTATGCGCTAAAAGTTCAGTGAATCTGCGTTCGACTACTCCGGGCTGCATTTACCTTCAGCTGAAATTGAAGACCCTCCACTATCATTCAGATCTGGGGTTTGGGACTACTTTAGCTTCCGTGTTAAGTATGACGCTGATTGTAAGCATGCCATGGACAAAAACACAACAGTATGTCGGAAGTGCAACACAATGTTAAACAACGTCTATGCCGACATCATCTCGGTGTTAAAACAGCACACATGCTACAGACTTTACCTGGGTCATTTAGACTGTCATTTAGATCATTAAAATATACTCTGAGTTGGAACAAATGTTGGATATTTTAATAAACCACAAGTAAAAAAGGCATTGAAATTTCTCATATTTTGCATCGAAAAAGTATCAAACTGTGACCGAAACATATCGAACTGAACTGAACCATGAATTATGTGCATCGTTGCACCCCTAGTAGAAAGTAGAGACGAGTTAG
Organism: Scarus forsteni; assembly: GCA_036419115.1. NCBI lineage: Eukaryota > Metazoa > Chordata > Actinopteri > Labriformes > Labridae > Scarus > Scarus forsteni. Next base: position 10,421,849 of record JAZDUH010000425.1, read on the forward strand.
GAATATATCCAGTCACAGCTACTTTGGTTGTGTTAAAGGTTGGATGAGTTCAGTTCATTTGTTTCAGTTCCTTGATACATCCAAACTTTACTAGCATCAGTCAAGGCTAATTAGTGTAAAACATTGTGAGGAACAATTTGACTCTTGTATATATTGTATATAGTTTTTTCTTGTGTATTTGAACTATCCTGAAGTCCTGTAAAATCATTGCTTAGTGACATGACCTTACATAATCCGTACATGACCTTACATAGCCCTCTCCTTGCTAGAGACTGCTTTCTCACACATACACACACACTACATGACCGTGCGTAGCCCTCTTAGCCCTCTCGTTGCCCTTTCTTCCCAGAAACTGAAGTTATTCCCATGAACTTGCTGAACTTACTGCACCTGCAAGGCCATCTGCCTCACCAAACTCAACCTCACGTGACCACATACAATGTTATAAAAGGGAGAAGACACTGTACTAGTTTTCAGTTCAACTCTCAGACTGCTTGACACTACTGGTTGTAACTCCTTGCTCAGCAAGTAAAGCTCCATTCGATTGCATCCAGCTGCTTCTCGTCATCTTTATTCTGAATAAATGTCAGGTGTTGGTACGAACCAATTGAGCTATCTTAGGACTGTAAAGGGAAAAATCCTGAATTCAGAATTCATGAATTCAGAAATTTAAGAAAAAGTACATTAACAGCAGATTCCTTCGACTAATATTGGGAAATTTCACCTACTAAAACTAGACTTCAATCAAAACAACTTAGATGACTAAATTATGACTGACACTTAAGGATATTTTAGGCAAAAGACTAAAACTAAAATTAAAAAATGTTACCAAAATTAACACTCATTAACACAGGATCAGATGAATCTCATACTTATACCTGTAAATATCCAAAAATTATTCACACAATAGGACGGAGCACACAATTTAAGGGGTAAATATGATCTTAAGAAATGAGGGTGCTAACAACAAGGAAAGTTTTAGTATTTCTGTCTGTGATTTGAAACTGTGGAATAGTTTAAATGTGGAGCAGGAATGTCCAAACATCGATCAAGAACTTTTTTTAAGTTCTTAAAATATAACAAGGTAACTTGTTTTTTACAAGGTAAATGGAGGAATAAGATTTGGCTTCTCCAAAGTGCTTAGTGTTTATTTGTTTGGTATTTTATTTTTGTTTATATGATTTCAAAAGAATCATAAGAGCTTATTTTTGATTGAATTTTTTAATGTATTAGGATAAAAAATGGAGGGGAAGTTATGACATAGATACATGTATGTTTTTCATCAGGCAAATATGATTGCTGATAATTTTTTATGAGATTTAGTAACTGGATACTTGTCCATCAGGCATTTGAATATTGACTTTTGATACCCAATGGAGAAAAAAATTTGATTTAATAAGTTTGTACTTCTTCCCACTCCTTTTTTTGGAGCATTTTCTGAAATCAGATGGTGTTGTTTTCTTTTAAGGTGATCGTTGTTTGCTTACTTTTGTATTTTTATTTTGCTACATTAGCATAAATGTAAATAATATTTAAGATTTATTCATTACATGTTTAGATAAACAACTTTTACTACATCAGACTAAAAGTAGATTCCTTGCTGTCACAGAGAAGATGATTTTTATCAAATTAAACATTTAAAATGGTGTACTGTCCCTTTAAATACTGACTCCAGGTGAGCACTCACCTTTCAGTGTCTTGATATTCATGGCGAGGTCGCTCTTTGTGCTGTAAACGTCCTCACAGGTTGGACGTCTCCTCATCATGCTCACGTCGCTGTGCACCAGCCAATCAGCGACCTTGCTCTCCGCTGACATCACCTCCGCGGGCGCGCCTGCCGTCATGGCGGTCTTCGCCGGCAGAGCCTGCTGCTTCCTCTGGCGGGTGGAGAACTTGGTGACGTGGTCCTTGATCTTGATCTTGCCGGGTAAGCAGTCGTCGAACTCGATGGTGAAGGAGGCGTGGCTCTGGACCACAGGCGGGGTTGGGGTGGGCGGGGAGGGCGGGGCCTGGGGCGCGTCCGTGTCCTTGGTGGGGATCTCGTGAAGCTCCGCCCCCGTGGTTTTGGGGGGCTGGAAGTCTTTAGTGGGGATCTCGAAGTAGCTTGGTTCACGGTGGTATGACGGGAAGACGGTTTTCTGCTGCGGGTCGGTGAGGGCGCTGGGGAAATCGGGATCAACCACTGGGGAATCTTTATGGACATCTGAGCAGGACGTTCACGTTTGAAGGGAAAAAATAAATGAAATAACAGATTTACTTCACAAGTTTATTATTATATATTAACCAATAAATACTACCACTGCCACGACTTAACCAAATCGCTCTTGACACTGAACCATATTTCCTAAGAACACAGATTTTTTCCCCTTTTTAAGCATTTTTAATACAAAGAAACCATCATCCACACACAGAAGCATTCAAAGGTGTGTTTTTACCTGGGTGAGGCTCATCACTGCTCTGAACTTTACTCCCATAATCCTCCTCTCCCCACCACGACGGCTGACCGTACAGAGGAGTGGGCCGACTCACAGGAGCCTCTGCAACAGACAGAGTTTTTTATAGTGTGTCAGACTTTAGCCCCGTTTCCACCAGAGGGTTCAGTTCGGATCATCTCATCATGATTCGCTTTCTGTGGCGTTTCCATAGCCTAAAACCGGGACAGGACCCCTTATCAGTGAACCGTTTCGTCCTATTTTTGGGATCCTTCTGTTGGGGTGCCAAGCATACCGATCTGCAACTTTCTACCTATATTTTCATAAATTTGTTGTATAATATGAGCAATTTTGATCTGTTATATAGACAGCTTTTAGAGTACACATTGCATTTTATTTGCATGTATTTTACAACATGATTAATCATACAATTGACATAATTTGCTTTGTATGATATGAAATATTTTTCTGTAAATTAAGCCTTTGTAAAAAAAAAATTGTTGTACAAAATACAACAGTTTTGTAGGTTTTTTTCACTCATTTTATCTGGTCTTTATTTTCACTGTTTTTCTATTTTTCCTGAATAAATTTTAGTACTTTTGCTACATAATGTGAAGTTTTTTTGAAGAATATCTGACAAGAGATTTTTTGAATATCACTTTGGGTATTTTTGTTAAATTCTGTTACGTTATGTTTGCAGCATATACTTGTTTTTTGATCATTTATCTTTAGCAGAGCCTTTTTTCAGACTCTTTTGGGAGGTTCTGAGGGGCAGGAGTTCTTTGCTTCAGACTCTGCTGGTCTGGGTTTTGAGGGTTGTATAAATACTAAAGTATAATCAGTAGTGTTTCAGTGGTACCTTGTGTCAGACTCTTGGTCATTGGGCTTTTCTCTGCTCGTGGTTTCTCCTCGGTCTCCGTCTTGTGTCCCTCTGAAGCCTTCAGGCTCATCTGCAGCTGGCTGCTGTACTTCTCATGCTGTAACAACAGGGGGCGCTGTGAGACTCTGTCTATTTTCACACATTAGCACAAACACTTCCACACTCACTGACCTTCAGAGCCTCCTCAGGGACTTTGTGTTGGCTTTTCTCAAGGATGTAGACGTGAGAATGTGAAGAGTTATTAAGGAAATTAAACCCTCTCTGTTCAAACTCTTAAATCTGAGTGACAGGAAGTGCTCAGCTGTGTCAGGACGGAAACACTCGACCGTCTTAGGCCCGATTTGGGCTCATTTAGCCAATCCAAAGAAGCAACAGGGGTGTGTGATCTGATTCAAACCTTTTCACGGTGGTGTCAGTGCTAATGTTGTTTTTTTGTTTTTTGTAAGAGGCTATATATCTAATTATCCATCCATCAATCCTCCACCAGGCCAACCTGTCAACTAACCATCCATTCTTCCTTCCATCAGTCCAAATATCTCTCCATCTAAACATCCAACCATCCATCCATCCATTCATTCAGTAAGCCAGCAAGCAGCACTTTATCATCCAGCTCATCCATCCACTTTTTCCGTTCAAGTGTTAATTTTGCTGGCTAATTACTGTCGTCATAGTTTTCTTCAACAACCTTTTTTGACAAAAACAAGATGACCAATAAAAACAAATGCACATTGCTAAAAACTAAAACGTAATTAACTGACAAACTGGTTAATAAAAATGAGACTACTTCAATTTGCAGGAATTTCTTGGTAGGATTCACTTCACCTCTGTTCTACATTTTGCTGCATAATTCTATAAAAATGTAGTGAATGAAAAAAAACAGTGTACATTATTTTTGGATTTATAAAATGTGCACAATTTGCATTAAATCAAAGTTTACTCTGCATGAATTTGGCTTTAAAAATACCACTATTTACTGAAGTATATCCATTATTTTCCTCCAGAATTTGCTACATTTTCTGCTGACAAACTCTGACGTGTATTTACCTAATTATTTGCAATATTTCTGCTATACCGTTTGCAGTTGCATAATTATAACTGGCAGTATTTTTGCAGTATAATCTGTTTCATCAGTTTTGTTGTTTAATATGTCGTGTTTTGTTTGCTAAGACGCACCATTTCTAGAGTTTAATTTGCACTTTTGCCACAAATCTTGCACCTTTATTTATGTAATTTGCCTTGTATCAAAGTATTAGTTTCATTAAGACAGATTTGCTTTACAGTATTTCCTACAGAGTTTGAAAAATAATATCTGAAAAACAAGACATTTTGGCAAATTTCCGTTTGTTGATAAATTATTTGCAGTATTTTTGCAATACACTTTGCAGGTGAATAAGCATAACTGCAGTAATTTGCTGTGTATTTTTATTACTTTTGTTACTGAAAAAGCACTATTGTACTACAAACTAAAACAAAGTAAACCTGCAAACTTGTCAATAAAAATGAGACTACTTTCTTTAGAAGGGAGGGCAAGATCAGTACTTTACACACATCTCACATTCTGCTGTAAGAATCATGCTAACGCCTGTCAGGAAAAGGAGGGAAGACATATGGACGCATTTCAAATGAAGTTTGACGCAGTGGAGAACAAGTCACTTTGTGAATGTGTGGTGAGATTATGGCTGGTAAAAACAATAAACTTGAAGTTTCATCTTAAGGAGAGTCATCCTGACATCTTTGCAACAATGAAAGGACTGAAGCTAACATCACTTTTTGGCGTGTGTTTTTTTTTTGCTTGTGGTTTGAAACTGTGGAATAGTTTGAATGTGGAGCTTCAGGAACGTCCAAACATCGATCAAGAACTTATTTTAAGTTCTTGAAGTTAACAACGTAACGTTTTTTTTTCCACAAGGTATATGGAGGAATAAGGTATGGCTTTCACCAGGTGTTTAGTGTTTATTTGCTTTGTTGTTTATTTTTTATGTGTTTGATTTTAAAGAAACATAAAAGCTTATTACATATTACAGCTATATACAGCTAAATCATAGCTGTCAAGTCTCCCGTTTTGGCCAGGAAACTACCGTATTTTCCCCGCAGTCCTCCCGTATTAATATTTTCCCGTAATTCTTCCGTATTAAAAAAAACATTCCTCTGCTCCTAACTGAACACTGTCACTCGTCTCGCGAGAAATGCCACCTGCACTAGCCTGCATGTTTGTTTTCCTCCTCTTTTACTACCAAAGAGGCTGAATGACAAGATGCCTCACTACGTCTATCTTTCTTAACACCAGGGTGCATCGGTTCTATAGCGGATTTAGCGGATTTATAGACGAGAGAGCATCTGTCAAACATGCGTACACACGGAGAGAGCTGAAGTGATCGTCCTGAGGAGTTACGAGGAAACAAACGCTAATATGAATAATGGCACGAAAGATACGGTTCTTAAGCCGTGCCGATATGCCGCATTTGTTTGAATGTAGTGGCGACGAAGAAGGGGAGAGGTGCAGCGGAGCCTTCGTCCTGACAGACAACACTTACTGAGGCGTTTGGTCGGCAAAGAACATATAGATAAAAGCCCAAAATGGTGCACTCACAGACAGTGTCGTTCGCTACATTGCAAAAGAAATGCAGCCCTTCAATACGGTTGAAAAGCCAGCAATGTTATAAACGTTTGACAGACAGTACGAATTGACTGGGAGGAAGTACATGTCACAAACAATTCAGGAACTGTATAAACTCCATTTTATTTAGGCCAGAGTTTTTATTGCTGTGTGAGTTCTGTTTTTTCTTCACAGAGACAGGGTCTGTTTTTTATTGTTTTTGACTAGTATAATTATTTTTATTTACATGCAATTTTCCTAAAAGAGAGTCCATTTCATTTTCATTGTTTTTTCCTCTTTTTTGTTTGTTAAATTTACAATATTTTTTGCTTGATTTATTTTATTTAAAAATATCCTGACCATCCAATCACAGTTAAATATTCTTAAGAAATTAAAGTTTCTTGCTTTTGATATCATGCACTCACTTTATTATGCCATATATTATGTTTACATCAATGAAAAAATTGAAAACAAAATCAAATTAATATTGACAATAATATCGTTTATCGGCAATAATGTTTTGGACAATTATCATCCAGCAAAATGTGTTATCTTGACAGGCCTACTTGTACTCCTGTCTTAAAATGTAAAGGAAACTGGAGCTTGGTTGGGGTGGAGGGACAGCTCACAGTAAGCGCTGGAAAATTTCCCTTATTTTCAAATCCAAAACTTGACAGGTATGGCTAAATATATTTTTTCATCAGGCAAATATGATTGCTGATCACTCTGTATGAGATTTATCAGTTGGAAACGTGTCAATCAGGTAATTGAATCATTGATTTTTGATACCTAATGGAGAAAAATTGGGGTTCAACAAGTTTTTACTTTGTCCCCCTCCATTTTTTGAGCATGTTATGAAATGAATAGGAGATATTTTCTATTAAGGTGATCTTTGTTTGCTTATTTTTGCAGTAGGGGTGTCCAGAAAGCATATAACTTTTTCACCTCCAATATGATACCGATATCACAGCCTTTCTGATATCTACCGATCCAATATCAGCAGGAATCGTACAGACTTTTACTACTTATTTTGTAGTACTGTAAGAAAAGGCTTGATCAGGTGAGATTACTCTAACAGAGAACAGTAGTCAGCAATAGTAGGGATGAGAAAAACGGACCCATTTGTTATTAACTAATGGCTTCAATAAACTAACCTTAAACATAAGAATATAGTACAATTAAATAAAATAAATGAAAATAAATTAGAAAACTGTGAAAAGTAACCTCAATATATCCAGTAAAAACAAAAACATATATTTTTAAACAGTAAAATAACCACTGTGTTTGACTTGAACATAAGCATATTCTACAACTGAATTAGATAAATAAAAATAAATTAGAATGGACTGCTTGTATTGGAGTGCTTATATCAGATATTTTAGTTGCAGGATATACTCCAATATATATATATATTTTTTTTCTGATTTCAGACAGATATCCGATCTCAATATCAGATCCCTGTTTTGTATTATTATTTTTTTAGGTAAAAGACTAAAACTATATAAAAAAGTGCTGTCCAAATGAACACTGCTCCATTCCTTTTTTAATCTGCCCAAATATCTGTTGAGAATTTTGATTAGAGCTTCCCAAACATGGCATCAACCTCTCGTAAAAAAAACTTCCCTGACTTGCTTGTGCACTCAGACCTCAGAGCAGGACGATAATCTGCAGTTTGCTCTTTAGCACATGAGCACATGGAGAAGGATATCATATCCGAAGCGGATGATGTCGGAGAGTTTGAGGGTGATGTAGGTCTGGTCAGGAATCCTCAGGTCGTTCACGAACGTCTGAAACAAGAACAAACGGTAAGACATCTTTGTTTTTTTTACTCAGTGATTAAATCTCTTTGCATTAATCCCAGCAGCGTTTCCTCAGAGTAATGTACTGAAGTGCTGCAGAGGTCTCACCCCGTTGAGGCTGCCCAGGTCTTTGACCAGGTGCTGGTCTGTCGTCGGGTTGTAGTTGATGACAGCGTGCTGTTTGTCGACACTGCGGGACTGTGACACAAAGATTCAGTCAGTGTAACCTCATATTTGTTTTGTCTTAAGAGTCATGAGTACCCTTAAATACTTAGCAACAGTGTGATTTATGTCATTATTATTGTTGTTAGTTTCCATGTTTTATTTATGTTTGTCCTGTTTGAAAGAAACTTAAAAAGAAAATTGTTGTGATTGGCCTGATTGATCTTAATGGTGGTAGATATTTTAAGCATCCTGATTGGTTGTTCATTTTAGTTGAACTTCCTGTTCTAACTTCACTAAACTGACTTATTGATCATTCTGCTTTGTCCTAACTGATTATTTGTTTCAGCATATCTATCCACTCTGACTGATTGCTCGGACATGTTGTCCTAATTAGTCTTCTTGATCTTGTTTTTTTTTTTTTTTTTTATCAAGGTATTTTTATTTGTTTTTGCAGATTATGATTTACAACTTAACATAACATAACATAGGTTCAACAGAACACACAGGAAAAAAAAAGAGAACCCATCCCACCCCCCCACCCCTCCCCCAAGCACCAGACTTACAGAGTTCACAATATGGTAAAAAAGAAAAGACCAACAAAACCAACATAGTTCCAAAATTATAGAGTTGGCATAGCCAGACTAGAAAAACAAACAAATAAACCAACCAACAAACAAAACAAAACAGACCCACATACTAACAGCAAAGATGTCTAAGGACAGCAGCAGAGATTTATAGTACTAGGCTACATCGTCTGCCTCAATACCTTCAACTAATATTAAGAAGGGCTGCCAGATGTTATAGAATTTTCTAGTAGACCCTCTGGTTGTGTATCTTATCTTCTCCAACTTGATATGGTTCATGATTTCTTTCATCCAGTGGCTGTATGTTGGAGGTGCTGGGTCTTTCCATTTCAATAGTATCAGTCTCCTAGCCAGGAGAGAACAGAATACCACCATTGTTTTTTCCCGCATCTCCACATAGGAGTCTATTTTAGTTACCCCAAAAAGTACAATGAAAGGAGACGGTGCTAGTTTTTTTGCAAATATCTTAGAAAAGGTCTCAAAGATGCCCTGCCAGAAAGTGCACAGTCTGGACATGCCCAGAACATGTGTAACAGAGTTGCTGGATCTCGCCCGCATCTATCACAAGTGGGGTCTATATCAGCATTAATCTTAGAGAGTCTAAATTTAGTCCAGTGCAGACAATTTTAAACTGAATGACAGCATGTCTAAGACAAATGGAAGATGAAAAAATTCCCTGTATTATTTTGTGCTAAGTGTCGTCTGGGATTTGCTCATTTAAATCTGTCTCCCATTTATTTTTGAGGAGGTCCAAAGGTACCAAGTTATGAGAGTACAGTATTTCATATATTGTATTAATGGTTCGTTTTCTGACTCGTTTACAATCAAAAATTGATTCCAACAGGCCAGTTGGAGGACGTAAGGGAGAACAATTAAAGTTTGAGAATACAAAGTTCCGAAGTTGTAACGATAAAAATGTTTTTTGGGAATATGACATTTTTGTATCAACTGTTCAAAGGAGGCAAAGTTGGCATCAATATACAAGATCTTGTTTGATTTGATTGGTTGGCCTAATTAATCACCTTTTTGTCTTCTTAAAGGAACACTACACCCAAACAACCCTCTGTCTGTCCATAAAAGTCCACAAAAACGTGCCTATTTTCCTTCATACTGCTCGTCCGCTGTAATCCAAGTGTCCTGAGCGGGTAACGTCCATAATTAATTCGAAACGAAGTCATTTAGTACATTTTTCGAGCCTAAACAGTGCTATACCATACTTCCGCAGTGCACGTCTACGCGCGCTCCCTGCACTACGTAAGCCGCGGCAGACCAATCCAGACGGATTACATAGTGCAGGGAGTGCGCGTAGACATGCACTGTGGAAGTACGCTATAGCACTGTTTAGGCTCGAAAAATGTACTCCGTCGTCCCTGTTAGATGGACGTTTGTTGACAGCGAAAATCCCCCCGGACCCCCGGCTGCATTTGAGACATCAAAAAAGTGCTCCAGAGTGTTGCTCAGCATGAGGGTGAGTAGAAAATGAGGCCAAATCGTTGTTTGGGTGTAGTGTTCCTTTAATATGGTAGTTCTATGTTTTCCTCCTGATTGATCTGCTCTCCTGCCCTGACAGCTCTAAAATATTGTCAATCCCACCTGCTAATCATTAAAAAAAAAGAAATCTATGTCATGGAGTCAATCCCTTCGATTACAGGTGGACACATTTACACAGCTCTGGTCAAGATGGACGACATACAAAGATCAGCAACAGTAACTTTTCTGGATTTTATTAACCAATAAGATGGATCATTAAGCGATGTAACCTTGATGTTTATCCCATATAAAATTGTACAAATGCCCACAGAGTATACACATACAGCTCACTGTATTTTTCTTGTACATTAATTGTTTTTGATTTTTAATCCCATAAGAGGGAGGAAGGAAAACTGTTGACCCGTCCCAATATTTAAATGTATGTTAACATGATAACACACTCCTCTGTAAAGGCTATATACAGTTACAAACTGAAAAGACAAAAAAAAACAAGGAAAACAGTGGAGGGAGAACAAATTCAGTCATTGTGTAGCAGTTGTTAGCAGAAAGTATGCTTAAATTCTTTAATAAAAAGAAAATTGAAAAAAAATGACATCTGACAAAAACATAACTGCTAAATACGACTAACCAAGAGTACCAGTACAAAAGTTAGGATAGGTGATCAGATATTTCTACGAGCCTTAGATTGCAGGTACGTGCTTTGTTTTTTAATTAATTAAAAAACTTATTTTGCTACGGTTGTGTCTCCTAAAATCTCTCATGAGAAATTAGCATACTATTACTAATTTATTTATAAACTTTTGTTTTTTTATTTTATTTATTCGTTTTTTTTTCTTTTTTTGATTTATATCTATTTTTTACTATCTTATTTTTGCTAATTTACTGTTTTACTAATAACCGACTGTTACTAATTTCCCTAGAGGAGTTTCTGGAAAGGATTAATAAAGTACTATCTATTATAATTTTATCTGATCTAATCTGATCTAATATAAAATCTATTTTTTAAAACCTACATTTTGACCAACAGTAAAGGTTAAATTTGTGCTTCAAAAACTAGTAAACATTCATTGTTTCATTTCATAAAAAGACGCTTAAATTAGCTCTAGTTATGTGTTTGAGTTAAAATACATTAATGTTGTTGTTGTTGGTTTTTTTAAGCTGTTGTGTGTTGTCTATTTTAATTGTATTTGTTGTTTTGTTTATGGACTTCGAGTCTGTCAATAAAATAAAGTAAGTAAGTAAGTAATCCTTTATTAAGATTTATATATGCTATTTTTTGTTTATTCATGTTTTTTTCTCATTGATAGTGCTCAGCAGTATGCACCAGTGTGGCGCTCAGGGACTGAAAAAAATGTACAAGGTTTTTTTCCCCTCTCTTCTCCTCCTGTTTCCTTTTTGCAAGCACTTGAGTTACATACTGTACGTTGTTGGAAAGTGCTACATAAATACAGTTTGATTGATTGATTGATTGATTGAGGCCCTCTTGGTAACCAGAATGGCCCACCCCTGGTTTATTTTGTCATGTTGGCTGGCCTTGTCTTGATTGGTTATTCTATTTCTGTGTCCTGATTGGTCATCACAAATGGTCTTCTTGATTTCTTTTGATCTGATTGGTTGGTCTGATTCGTCACCAATATTCTCCTTATTAGTCGTCTATTTTTTCGTCATAATTAGTTGTCTTGAATTTTTCATTCTGACTGGTTGGTCAGATCTTTATTTGTCTTCCTAATATGGTCGTTCTTTTCCCTTGTTCTGATTGGTTGTTCTGGTTGCTTGGTCTCACCTGCAGCATGAGCTCGCAGTCCTCTCGGCCCACGAAGATCATCTCTTTGGGGAGCCGGTGACGGGTCCCCGAGCTGCTCACCAGGAACCACGAGGTCACACTCATCTTCACAGGCCTGCTGGGAAAACCCAGTGCATCCTGGGAAAATCGGAGGGTCATCAGGAAAACTGTTTGATTCATTTGATGCCATGTTAGAGATGGGCAGCAGCACAGACAATAAAGACCCCAAAAATAATGAGCAGAGATGTGGGTACATGAATTATGGAAATTAAACCAGGCATCCATCCATACATCCAACCATCCATTCATCCAACAACCCATCCAACCAGCCACCCAACCAGGAAGCATATATGCATCTTTATTGATGACAATCCTTCCACCATGAACACTGGCGACTTTCATCCAGCCAAGACAAACATCTAACTGTCCAACCAACCACCCATCCATCCATCCATCCACTTATCCATCCAGCCAACGATCAATAAACCCATCCACCAAGCCAAGCAGTCAGCTATCCATTCATTCATCTGTTCAGTCTTCAATCCATCCATATATCAGTTCTTCCATCCAACCATCACAGCATCCATCCGTTCATCCAGCGAGCCAGCAAGCAAACCAGTCAGGTATTACGTTATCTTCATTCATCCATCCATAATGTTAAGTCAGTATCTCTGCACTTATTCTAGGAAGTCATACATCCAACAATCCATCCAACCACCTACCCATCCACCCATCCATCCATCCAGCAAGCAAACCAGTCAGGTATTACGTTATACATCATTCATACATCAAACCAGCCTGCAATCTTAGTAACTTTTGTGAAGTCAATATCTGTGCACATTTCTTCAAAGAAGCCATACATCCAACCACCCGTCCATCCACTTAACCATCCAGTCAACCATCAATAAACTCATCCACCAAGCCAAGCAGTCAGCTATCTATACGTTCATCTGTTCAGTCCTCCATCCATCCAAACATCAGTTCTTCCATCCAACCATCACAGCATCCATCCGTTCATACAGCGAGCCAGCAAGCAAACCAGTCAGGTATTACGTTATATATCATTCATACATCCAACCACCCATCCATCCATCCATCCATCCATCCATCCAGCAAGTCAACCAGTCAACTATATGTTTATTCTTCCATCTATCTAAACTCTAATCCATCCATAGACCTGACTAGTATGATATACATATAAAAATGTATTTCCACTCTGTTACAGATTTTGATCAACCTTTTGATATACTGACTGATTTTTTTTTCAGAAAGCAACACATCTAACTAACCATCCATCCAACCCAGTATCCATCCATCCATCCATCAAAGTAGCCAGCCTGCTACCATCTATCCACCCATCAATTCAACCACTCATCCATCTATTCGGCTACTTAGGCTGCAACCCAAGCTGTCAGCTGTCCATTCATCCATCCAGCTGTTCATCCATCCAAACCGCAATCCATCATTACAGACAGCAAGCCACCCAGTTATCCATCCATCCATTTGTTCAGACGCTGTCTCAAGGCACTTTTTCAAGAAGCCCTTAAAAATTCTATCATAATCCTATAATTTTTGTTTGTAAGTCTTCATAATCTATTGTTTGTAAGTCTTCATAATCTATCATGTCATTCCTGTGGTTCTGTCACCTCAAAAAGATCATTTAAATCATACACTGAAAATTAATTTCACAACCAAGAATGACTAAATGATATTTTATTTGGTTTGTTAGCCTAAACATGGCATTTTATGTCTTGTGTCATCAGTTTGTGCCATTTTAAACTTAAATAATCTTCAGTAATCATGTCTTTGATTAACAAAACTGGAAATCCTTGTTTAATGAAAAAAAGGTGCTAAAAAACACTCCTACATTTAGTGTAAATAGATGTATTATAGTTTAATATATATATAAAGATATAGTTGTCTCTCAGTTATAACCAGCTGCAGCCCCTTGACTGCAAATGAAAATAAAATTAAAAGTATATCAGCTACAGATAACGCTACTACTGCAGTGGTCTATCAGTCACTACAAATAAGACCTGAAAACAAAACTAAATTTAATACCACTTTCACACTAAATTAATCAACGCAGGTTTTTTCAACACGGGTTAACCAGCTAACGATCTGCAAGTGTTTCTTCTCCTACTGCCAGCAGACGAGCTGTGTGGCTGTTTTTTTCCTCTGGTGCGTCAAACTGATGTCATCACGTTGTTGACATCATTCGTGCGATGAAATATAAACAATGGAAAGTAGCAGGGAAGCCATGGACGAGGTGGTCAGCTGTTTTCAGTACTTTTTACTTTTGTCCCTCTTTAAAAATGTCAAAATTCAAAACGCCATTCAAGCACTGATGATGCAAAGGGGGATGGAATCTGGGCTAAGACTGCAAAGAGTCATGTAAAGATGGAAACCTACGGACAGAGAGGACAGGTGCAATATTATGCTGTGGGCACGTTATGTTGACGTCATGATGTAAATTGGCAGATTGACCCAGGTGTGATGTTCCCACTGAAGTTGATCTGTGGCGGGCTGATAAAAACACGTCACTTGATCCAGGCTGAAATGCCAATTAAACCCTTTCAAACTACCATCACGAGCTGATTGTTACAGAGTTTAAACAGGATTTTTGGCCAGTCTGAAAGGGATATTCCTGTCTTTTTTCATCCATCTTTTAGTTTGACATCTACACGCCAATTTATGAACCCTCCACACCTCTTCCAGCGTGTCAGAGGGTTGTGCAGCACGACTGAAGACACTATTCTCCACTTGTTTCCCTCACAGTCATGTAACCTCAGAGGTTCCTGCAGCCAGCCTCCAGTGGACATTCAAGGAACTGCAGCTTTCTGCATAAACCTCTTTCTTAAACTCTCAATGTCGCTTGATAATAAAACAATTAGTATATTGTGTTGATGCTTATTTTTGACCAGCAGCCTCTGGATAAAGCTGATCATAAAGCCACCAAAGCTTAAGTCAGTTATGGAGACACACTGAGCTAAAAAGAAACACAAAATCTATTTTTATTAATAAATTCAGCCAAGGTTAAGCAGACCATCAAGACTCTTACTGAGCATGTGCACACTCAGTGAAAGGTGAAACAGAGCATGTTACAACAGTCCCCGGTATCCCCTATTGTGGCATCCATTGTTTTTTCTTTGCAGTGAAAATATTTTAATCGCCTCCTGTCGCCTATGAGTCTGCACCTGACCTCCACCTGTAACTGATCATCACCCCCACAGCGGGTCAACCTGTTCACCTCAGTGACGTCATTATCTCCATCACCTTCATCAGCACCATGGCTGCCACGCACGCGCACACGCGCTCCCGCACACACACACACGCCCTGGATGCTGGATAAACCGGAGCGGCTCGTCTCAAACACCCCGCCGAGCCTCAGCGCTCCATCATCGGCTTCAGACCCGCCGAAGAGACCGACAGACAGACAGACACGGAGATGACGGACCGATGGACACATCTCTCCGTCTCTACCCTCCTCCACGCCCTGCCTCCCCCTCCTCCCTCCTCCTCCTCCCTCATACCTCCGCTCCAGATGCTGCCTCCGCTCCTCCGCGGGGATTGTAGCCGGGCTCGTGGTGCTGTGAGGCGGACAGATCATGAGAGAAGTCCCGGGGACTGGCCGGGTCATGCGGGGGGAAGCGAACAGAACCGAGCTGATGCTGCTGTTATGGCATCCTCCGTCTCCTCCTGACGCACCAGCTGCCACCCGTTGCGTCAATGCACGTCAACACGCACGGCCGCGCCGGATACCACACCGGGACTTTCAAAATAAAAGCCTCAGACTAAGATTCAATTAAATTGGAAATATGTTTCCCTGTGTAAATCTTCAATTCAGAAACAAAAATACTTCATTATAAATGTCCTTACAGTGCTCTTATAAGGCTTAGAAATAAAACAATATCAGTTCATGATCTTATTTTATTTTCTTGGGAGACATACAGTTTAATATTTATCCAGCTCTTTTACTCACACTGTCCTGCTCATCATGTTTTGTAAAAGAACACTGACAGAAAATGACACCTGACTGTTCTCCTGATGGTAAAAATCATGAATATTTACTGGAATATGTTGGAAAGACAAGATTTATATAAATTCAGAAAAATTCAGGTGTTGCAGCAGTACCGAGGTAAGTATATATATACATACATAGATGCATGTATACACATATACATGTTTATAGATACATATATATGTAAACATGTCTATATACACACATTTAAATATATAGACATAGAATATAAAATATAAAGGATATAGATCAATAAACTTTGGTATGTTACACCACATGCATATCATGTTTTTCTCTTCTTTTCCCCTCACCTGTCTTTACCTCACCATAAGAGGCCAAATTAACTTATGCTTTTATTGTTATTATTTTTATTTCCTGCGGACTGATAAAAGAACCAGAACAACAAAAGGAAAAATTGTATAAAATATGGTTAGATATTGAGGAGATCTACAAAACTGTCTCAAAACCAGCAGTTTGGGTTATTCATGTAGTTATTTATTTTTATTTCTCCCTGTCATGCCTAATATTGATTTGTGCTTATACGTTTGTGTGATTTATGTTTGATCAGTAAATAAAATATTCATACTCTGTGGCAAATGAAATTAAAAATAAACATTATGTTCTGAAGTATCTGGTGTGAATGTTTTAAAGGGAAAACAGGTGGCCTTGGGGGTGAGCTGATGATTAGACTAAATTTGGCCAGGTTCACTCAGGATGTAATGACCAGGATGCACAACAAAGAACATTCTTCACATTTTTCTTCTGAGGAAAACCAGACTCCTGTGACTAGGTAAATAGCTGAGAACTTAAAACTGATACTTACGGGGATGAACCCTGTGTCAGAGGTTAAAGGCTATCACTTAAGGCTATCATGGGTCAACCTTTGGGGCCACTGGTCATTTATCTAAGATGCTCTGGTCCAATGAGAGTCCACCCTGCAAGCAAGGCTCTGTATACTCCAAAGAATGTGTCGGGTGGGTATATATACATGTCCATTTTCACTGCTCGGGAGGTCTCATCGGCGGAGAACCTCACAGGCTGAGTCCGGAATGCCTGATTTAGACACTTTCTTGATTTTGTAATAAACTTCTTTTATATACAAACAAGTATGTGTCGGCGAAGCTTCTTCATCAACTGCATCTACCCATCAACACATCAACCAGCGAGAAACTGCAGTTCAAAGAAAGATGGAAAATGTATGTCATGCCGGAAACTAAGTTTTTCTGATTACAGTGCATGATTTTTACTGCTTGTTTTATTAAAAACATCTTTTAAGAGAAGAGGACAGAATCAATTAGCCAGAGTTGGACACAGTGTTCATTTTATTAAAAAAATATTTTCATTATAGTTTTCATAAACAACCTTTCTTCCCCTGAAAACTAGACAGTAACTTAAAAAAAACAAGTGCACATGCACAAAAACTAAAACTAAATTGACTGATATTTTCATCAACAAATAAAAACTTGACTAAGATGTTTGACATAGACTTAATCCAATCAGACTTAATTTGGTCATAAAGTAGAGTTGGGAATATATCCAATCACAGCTGCCTTAGCTTGGTGGTGTTGGGATAAGTTGTTGAGTGATCCAATCAGAGCTGCTCTCTTTATGAATTGATATTTTCATGTAGAGCAGGTTCACTGTTTGTTGTCAGTTCTGGTATTGTAACTGAGATGCTCTGCCAGGTCACCTAAATAAAGGTGACTGCATTTCACACAAAAGGAACATTTGTTTCTGTTCATTTAGACATTCAGACTTTACTAACATTCAATAAAGAGTTATTAGATGTTTAATTTTATTGAAGTGTAATACGTGACTTCAGAAATTCAAGGAAACATGAAAAAAGCCTTACACTTTACACTTCTTATCTTGGTCGACTTAATTTAGAGTGGATTTGTTGATTAAAACTAGACTAAGAAAACAATTTAGATGACTTAAGTATGACTAAAACTAAAAGATATTTTCGGCAAAAGACTAAAACTAAAACTAAATTATAAAGTGCTGTCAAAATTAACACCAGTCGGACATCAGTTTGTCAAAACTCTGATGAGATAAATCAAGATCCTACGGAGCCCCGCTGGTGACATTGTATAGAAAAAAAATAATGTGTGGCCACGAGATAAATAATACGTGGCCATGACAAAATTCACCTTTAGTATTGAGATCTGCCAGTTTCAGAGCAATACAGAGACTGTAGCCTCTTAATATGGACAACTTTGAATACATTGATCTTTATTTTTATTTGGGAATGAACTACAATGACATTCTTAAGTCACTTGCGATTAGGCATGGAGTAATTCATAGCAAGAGACTCTAAATGCTCTAAATGACTGCGGTCACACCATCCGTGCTTCGGATAAATGCGGTCACGCCATCCAGGTTTCAAATTCTGTTGCACACTTTGCCCAAATGTTACGGTATAGGCCAAACGTTACGGAGGCAGGACGGTGGTGCGTTCAGTGGCACCATGGAAAAAATAACTGCTAATTTCCACACAATTTTACTGCAACATTATTGATTGAGAGCACATCAAAATCAGGCATTTGAGGCCCATTTTTACAATAAGCAAATATAAAAAAAATCAGTAAAAAAAAAATCAAAATTGTACTTATGATAAAGGATGTCCAACAGAATATTGTACAGTACATTCCCAGGTAGGTCGACCTCTGTGCTCAGGCATTTAAGGCTCATTTTTATGAACGGCAAATATTGAAAAAATCATTTAAAAAAAATCAAAATTGTACTATGATCTGTAAAATCCAACGGAATATTGTAAAGTGCATTCTCAGGTACCTCTTTCTATAGGAAAATTTCCTGTAGCATTATTGATTGAGAGCGTTTCAACAACAGGCATTTGAGGCTCATTTTTATAAATGGCAAATATTCAAAAATTGATTAAAAAGATCAAATCTGTATATCTATATCTATAGGAAAATTTCCTGTGGCATTATTGATTGGGTACAAACTGAAATCAGGCATTTGAGGCTCATTTTAAAGTATAGCTTTCTGTTCATTTACAGATATTTTCTTTTATGTGTAATATTATTTATAACTTGTCATCACCGGGCTCAGGGCCATGACAAATACTGGAGGAACATGTTGTTTTGCAGTAAATAATGTGATTTATTGACAACAAAATTGAACAACAAAGGTTATTAAACTGCAAATATATGTTAGTAAAGTATGAGGTTTAAGAACAGACTGAAACAAAATGCTGATCCGACGGCAGATGTGACTCCGGGTAGGATGAGAGAGAGCGAGCGCAGCAAATGACTTGGGCTTTTATACCCAGCAGGCACCAGGCGATCCAGTCACTGCTGCTCTCAGGTAACCGA
Organism: Scarus forsteni; assembly: GCA_036419115.1. Taxonomy (NCBI): domain Eukaryota; kingdom Metazoa; phylum Chordata; class Actinopteri; order Labriformes; family Labridae; genus Scarus; species Scarus forsteni. The sequence continues at coordinate 10,440,935 of JAZDUH010000425.1, forward strand.
GAGAGAGAAGAGATATTAGCCTGAGGAGCTAAGGTAGAGACCGTCACAAACTACACAGCCTTAAGATTAGATTCTATTATTAAGTTTATTGATTTGAGGGTCCATCCTTTGCCCATTATCACCAATATATGCCCATATATTTTTTGTCTACACTGCAAAAACTTAAATCTAAGGAAGTTATTTCAACCAATTTCAACATTTTAAAATCTCACAAGACTTATTGTTGGTCAAAATTGCCTGACATGCCCAGCTACACGTCTTAATTCAGTATTTAAAAACAAAAAATAAACCCTGAATTTCTTGTAATGAGTTAAAATATCAGCCAATATGGCAACACAAAAGTTACTTGTATGCTGTCTTGAAAGTAAGATATTTTATTTTAAGTAGTTTCTAAACCTGATTTTATGAAACAGAGAGTTGCACCCTATGTTAATGTCTTTAAAAATAAACTGAAAACCAACCTTTTTAGTCGAGCTTTTACCTGAATAACCTTTTAGTGTTTTTATTTATTCTACTTACAACCCACTCTTTTATTATTTTATCTTATTTTATTTTTTTTTATCTTTGCTATCTTTCCTTATTTTATGGTCTAGCTTTTCTATCTTATTTTTATTTTTTTAACTTCATTTCAATTTATTATTTATTTTTTTAAATTATTTTTGTTATTTTTTTATTTGATGATATATTTAATTTTACACTTTTAACTTAACCTCCAGTGTTTTCTCATTTTTAAACCTTTAAGATGACGTTTCCTCAGTACGTACTGGGTACAGCTGTGTGTTTTATTTATGTCTTTTATTTATGATGCTTTTTATCAACACTGTGGGTGGAGTGGGTTTGGGTCATGAACCCTTTATTTTAATTTATCTGTTTGTAAAGCACTTTGTGCTACATTTTTTGTATGAAAAGTGCTATATAAATAAAGTTTGATTTGATTTGAATTGATATATCTGGACTGGTCAAACGACTATGAAATTTTAGGAAGTATTGTGGATTTTGTTGACTTGAAATTAGACAAATAAACTTGCTAAGATCTGAGTTTTTTCAGTGTAGCTTTTAGGATCAACCAATCACAGCTTTTGAAATGATGACTCATATCTGGCAACCACACCTCCTCACTAAAATCAGAGTTTCTGTCTCTTCGGAGGAATTTTTAGATCCCAAAATCAAACACTGGACTGAAAGTTTCAAAGTCAACTCAATTATTTATTACAAAAAGAGTTAATTTACAAGTCAGAGCAAAAACATGAATCCAAAAAGAAGCAAACTGAATCAAAACGAGGAGCTGGAAAAGCAAACAGCTCTCAAACACATGACAGCTAAACAAAAAAAGACTGTAGCTGAAATGTTTGGGTAAAGAGAAGTGAGGAGAAGGTACCTTCCTGACTGCAGGAGACGGCTCCATGAGGGTCCGTCCGCCAGCTGCTCTCCTCTCCAGCCGGGCCAATCACAGTGCTCCACCTGTAACCAAACACCTCGGCACACAGAGACCTCCAAACACAAACACAAATCCTGTGTAAATGACAGATCTGAGAGGAAAGTTAAGCAGCTGGATCGTTCTCAAACTGGCTCATCTCTGAGGAAGAACAGCCAAAGTCTGATTCGGCTCCATCCTGAAGTCCACGGTCCATCCGAGGAGGATCTTCCTGCCGCTGCGAGCTCCTGCCCCTGACCCAGTGGTCCTAAACATTTCACAAACATCCAATCAGAGCTGTTGAACTGTCGAGAACCACTTGACCAAAGAGGAGAGTCTGTCTGTGCAGCTGACCCCGCGTCCTGCTCATTTATACCCCGATCCCCGTCAGTCTGTGAGTCTGCGTCTGTCCCGTGTTACCTGTCGGACCAGCTGATGACACACCTGGGCTGGGCGCCACGTGCGATTCACTCTCGCCTCACCTGCTCCACCTGTTTGCTCGCCCTCTGAGCTGTGAGGAAACAAACTCTGAAACCTGAGGGTTATTTATTTTAAAAGTCAAAATAGACGCATTTAATGTGGATCACAGCATCAGCTGAAGGTAAAATGAAGCAAAACTGGAGGCAAACATGAGCCACCAGGCAGCACAGGAGAATAACTGTGTTCATATTAGATATGAGGATTAAATGTGGTATTAAAATCAGCTCAGTAATAAAAACCATTCCTCTGGCTTTAAAAGGCTCTTCGTTTAGAAGGTTTATTTGTTTATTTTTGATCAACAATTAAAGTAAAAACATTACTTATCAAAAACTGAGTTTATTTTAATCCAAACAGCCAAGAGAGGATGGTAGTTATAGAAATGAGACATTCAAAATCTAAGAATTATTTAGATTTTCTGCACCTGAACACTCAGAATTATGTGTTACAGGCGAGGATTAGGACTCCTGAAACATTTATTTGAAAATGTAACTTTTTTTTAACTGTATTTGGAATATACAGCTGGAGTGTATGATATATACTTAGGTTTCTCTCTCAATGCTAGGAAGAAGGGGATCTGAATATCTTGTGGGGAATGCATAATCCTGGTGGCATTGCATTTAATTATACTCTATAATTATTATTATTTTTTAATTATTATTATTATTATTATTATTATTATTATTATTATTATTATTATTATTATTATTATTGTTATTATTACTATTATTATTACTATTATTATTATTTTTTTTATTTTTAATTGTTATTATTATTACTATTATTATTATTATTATTATTATTTATTTATTTATTTTTATTTTTTTACTCGGGTGGATGGGGTAGGGTTTTTTGTTTCATTGTTCATTTTGTCATGTTTGTAGTTCCTTGTCATATTCATGCTCTGGTAATTTGTTGATCTCATTCAAAAATTAATAAAAATTTGATAATAATTTTTTTTTTTTTTTTAAGTGTCGGAATTCTGAGATTAAAGCCAGACTTATGACCAGAAATTTCATAAGATAATATAAGATACACCTTTATTTGTCCCACAGGGGGAAATTCCAGTTTTACAGCAGCAGCAGGATACAAGAGAAATAACAGAAAGAGACTTTCAAATGAAACGATAAGTAATTAGAATAAAAATAGAAAATAGCATAAATACAACTAAATGAAAATAAATGAAAAAGAGCCTGAGCCTTTCAGCAATATCAACTTCCTTATGAAGGAAAAGAAGTAAAAATTAAGTGGAAATAAGACCGACTGAGATGGAGGTATACACGGTATTAACTATTAACAATATTTAACAATATATAACAATATTTACACCACAATTTATATCTATATGGAGGTGGAAGTATACACAGTATTACAGTTAACACTATGTGCACTAAAATGTGAGAGGATAAGCAGAGGAATTGAAAAACTAGAACAAAAAAGGCTGAATTTGGGGCATTTCAAGTAAAAAATACAGATTATTGCAGGCTGGAGAGGTTTTTGTTGTAGAGTCTAACAGCTGTCGGATTTTATCCTCGAAATTCAGAATATTAAAGCTGGAATTCTGATTTTAAAAATTCATTAGTCTAATAATAATATAATAATTTTATTTATATAGCACTTTTAAAAACATTGTTTACAAAGTGCTTTGACAAGCATTCAGCACAAAATAAAACACAAGCAATGAGCACAATGAAGTAAAAACAAAAGGCACAGCTTAAATCAAGACTAACAGAAAGACACAAAGATAAATAGACACGAGGTGAAAAGACAGAGGGGCGACGGTGGATACTGTGTTAATACTGTGCTTCATACTTTATAGGAACCCAGACAATATCTACTGAAGTTGGAATTCGGGCTTTAAAGACAGAATTGAAAGAAAAGATCAGAATTTTCAGACATTAGAGACAAAATAAAATTAAGAATAAACATTTTTATTCCCCCCAGGATTCTGATTTGAATCTCAGAATTTTAACTTTTTATCCAAAAGAAAAAGCAGAATTATTATTAAAAAAATCACATCTGTTGATAATTGGAAGTAACTGATAATTCTATTTTTTTTATCTCATCGTTTGGGGATTCAAGTCAAAATTGTGATTTTACGTCAGAATTCTTATATACGGCCAAAATTTAGACATGTATCCCAGAATTCAGACATTTTTTCCAGAATTCAGAAAATTAAAGTAAGTATTTTGAGAAATATGTCAAAATTGGAAAATAAAAAATAGCATAAAGGAATCAGATTTTTTATTCAGAATTCTAAATACCTCCTTTTCATAATATTTATCTCATAATTCTGGGATTAAGATCAGAGTTGTGACTCTAGTCTCAATATTTTAGAATATTTAAAGTCTGAATTAAAATCCAAATTCTGACCATTTTCCAGAATTCAGAATATCAAAAGTCAGAATTCTGAGAAACATGTCAAAATTGGAAAAAAAAAAAAAGTAGCATAAAAAAAAAATCATTTTTTCAGTCAGAATTCTAAAAAAAAAAAAAAAAAGAAATCTTATTTTTACAATATTTATCTCATAATTCTGGGATTAAGATCAGAATTGTGACTCTAGTCTCAATATTTTAGAATATTTAAAGTCTGAATCAAAATCCAAATTCTGACCATTTTCCAGAATTCAGAATATTAAAGTCAGAATTCTGAGAAACATGTCAAAATTGGAAAATAAAAATAGCATTAAAAAGTAAGATTTTTTGCCAGAATTCTAAAAATCTCATTTCTATGACATTTATTTTATAATTACGGGATTAAGATCAGAAATGTGACTTTAATCTTAATATTTCAGAATATTTAAAGTCTGAATTAAAATCCAAATTCTGACCATTTTCCAGAATTCAGAATATCGAAAGTCAGAATTCTGAGAAACATGTCAAAATTGGAAAATAAAAATAGCATTAAAAAAATCATTTTTTAGTCAGAATTCTAAAAAAAAATCAGATTTTTATTATATTTATCTCATAATTCTGGGATAAAGATCAGTAGTGTGTTTTAATTTCAATATTTTTGAATATTTAAAGTCTGAATTAAAATCCAAATTCTGACCATTTTTCTAAAATTCAGAATATTAAAGTCAGAATTCTGAGAAACATGTCAAAATTGGAAAATAAAAAATAGCATTAAAAATATCATTTTTTTAGTCAGAATTCTAAAAACCTCATTTGTCTAATATTTATATTATATTTATATTTTTTGAACATTTAAAGTCTGAATCAAAATCAGAATTCTAACCATTTCCAAGAATTCAAAAAATTTAAGCCATTATTCTGATTGCAAAAATGTCACCCCTTTAAGATTTATAAAAACTCTTGGTTTTATAAAATTCATCTGTCGAGTATTAATGAATGTTTCTGAAATTTACCACCTTTTCTAACTGATTTTTGCCCTTTTATATCATATGTATTTCAAAGTGATACAGTTTCAATCTGATTTGATTTGACAATATTTGAACAAACTTAAAACTAATGTTAATTTTGCTTTACGCTGTGGGTTTAACTTTATTCTCGATGTGCCTTGAGGAAATATATTTAATAATCAGTGTCTCAGACTTCAGTGCTCACATCACGTTCACCTGTCTGAATTATTTTTTCTTCTTGTAAACATTTAGATATACAGACCAAAGTGACCCTGATGTAAAGCCCTTTTCTGCTTGTTGATCCTGCCTCAGCTGGGCGGTCAGCTGTTACCTGCAGCTCAGGTGTGTTTCAGGTGAACAGGAAGTGAGCGGTCAAGCTGCATTTTTCTGTCTCGAGGAGGAGAGAAAAAAATCTGGTCTCACTTGTTTCTGATCAGCAGCTTGATCACGGCGGTGAGTCACGCCTGCGGGATCACAGACAGGAGCATTAAAGGTGGTTTACTGGATTTCTGCAGATATTCAAATAAACTCGACTCGATTAAGACAAAATATCATCACCGTCAGGCTAAATCATGTCTCCACTTTATGGTTTTTAGGGATAAAGGATGCTGGATTTTTGTCACATGCCACATTTTATAACATAATCTGGCTGAGGCAGATGTAAAGAAATGATTTTTCTTTTTTTAGATCACACCTACGTCCCATGTAAAATGTATTTTTGACAAAAACAGTAAAGTCAAACTTTGTATTTTGGGGCTAAAACACTGATTTTCTTCAAATTCAAATTCAAATTTATTGTCATTCAGTTAATACCAGTGTATCAACAGAATAAAAAGGTGTTTCTCCTGGATCACAATTCACATACATACATTTATGTCCCACTGAAATTAATTAATTAAGATAACAATGATAATGAATTAATACAAATAATAATAATAATAATACAAATAAATAAAAATAAAATGTATTATAGTAATAAAAATAATTACATTTAAAATTAATTCAAGACCGTTGCAGAGATTTAAGGTCATACTGTGTTTTTTTAATTGCCAACAGAAAACCTGATCTTGTGTGAGGATTATTCTCTCAATTATTGATAAATATGAAAAACAAATCCACTGTCTTGATGCAAATATATAAAGCTAATACATCAGCAGTAATCTTCATATCTGCCAATACCGTTGGTTTAGCTTTGACGCTACTGCCAACGCCAATAGATAAAATTGCGTATCCCTTATTTTTTTGGATTTTTTTTTTTAAGAACAGTGCTATTGGTCACCTTTTTAAAAATAAATCTTTAACCCGTTAAGGTGTTTTTTAATCATCTGTAATGTATTTCTTATTGCCTTTTTGATTTTTATTTATTTCTAGCAGTTTTATTTATTCTTTTCAGTTCAGTCTTATTATTTATTATATTATATTATATTATTACCATGCATCTGGTGTTAGGCTGTCTTTTGTTGACATATATATCTAATTTTATTTATTTATTAATTCACTGATCTACTTACTGTTCCCTGCAGTATTTTTATCTGATATATTATGATTTTTAATTATCATTTCAGTCTTAGCTCCTGTGTTTTCTTATGTTTGATTTAAGATCCAGTTTCCTCAGTCCTCTACTTTTTTTTTTTTCTTGATTTCCTTTTTATGTCTTTTTTTGTGTTTGATTAAGTGAGTGTGTGTGTTGCATGTGGATTGGGAGGACGGATGGGGTCTTATATTCTCATATGCAATTTTTTTTCTTTTTGTTTCATTTATTATGTGGGGTTGATTTTCTCAATTAAAGATTAAAGCTGTGGTCTACAATTTGAAACCGCAGCCTGCCCCCCCTTCCCTCACCTCTCCCCTCCGTGTTCCAAGATCCCGCCCCCAGCTCGTGGCACCTCATATAAGCCCCCTCGGACTGAGCTACGAGCGACTAGCACAATATATCAGCAGCAAACTCAATCAAAAACCGCTCAGCTCAACTGAAAGTATCAAACACGACAGACATCCCCCTTGTAACACACAGCAGTAGCCATTCAATTGGACCGGCGGCAATGCGGGTCTGGCGCCGCCAGAGCGGAGCCGAGTGTGGGGGAGGATTTATCTTTCTCAGCCTGTCCACCACAGTTCAGCTTACAGTGCTAACGATTAGCGGCTAACAGGCTAACCCGCTCCGCTACAAGTCATTAGCCAGGACAGGCACAGACTAACCAGAGTTATTCAGCAGACATCTCACACTGTAGTAAACAAAGCCATTACCTGATCAACCAGGGGCGAAACGGCCGATGCTGAAGGTCTGACGGCCGACTGAGGCTATTCGTTAGCCGTTAGCCCGCTAATAGGCCTCGACCTGCGGGCAGAGCTCCGTTGGGCCCCGTGGGAGAGGGAGGCGGATTCCCGGTTTCGGCGCTAGGCTTTTCCGGCTCCATGATAGTTCAGTAGCTAACGCTGCTAGCTGCTCACCAGAGGTAGAGGGGAGGAGGCGGGACCATGGGCATGACGCTGCGTAGTGAGGGAGACAGGGGATTGGATGGACTCACGGACCAATTGAACCTTACAGGCTTCAAGGCTTGATTGGTCAGCTAGTATGCAGCTTTTCAGCGGATATACTGAGTGGATTTTTTTTGTTCTTTTTGGTCTTTATACTGTGTAGATAGGACCATAGGACCATAACAGCCTTATAAACGGCGTTATTAAAATGTACAAAGCCTCCAAATCGTAGACCATAGCTTTAATATGAAGAACAAACCTACATTCTTGTTGCAAAAATATGGAGCTAAAATATCAGCAGTAATTTACCTATCTGCTGATACCATTGCTTTAGCTTTTGAAGCACTCTGTCAATAACATACACATAAAATCGTGAATGCTTAAATTATTCTGGATTTTTTTTTTTTTTTGTGAAAACTTTATTTTTTAAATCATCAGTAATGTATTTCTTATTGTCTTTTTATTGATTTTAATCCTCTTAATCTGATTAATTTCTACATTTCAGTTCAAATTTCTTATTTGGAATTTTATTCTCTGTTACCTGCTTTTCTTTTTGTTGTGCTACTTTAGCTGATTTTACTATCCATCCAGTGTTAGGCTGTCTTATTTTGACATATTATGTAATTGAATTTATTTCACTATTCAATTTATTGATTTCCTTTCCTTTCCCTGTGGTATTTTTTTAATCTAATTCATTATGATTTTTAATTATCATTTCAGTCTTAGCCCCTGTGCTTCCTCATTTTTAATTTAAGATACCGTCCTCTACTCCTGTTTTCTATCAGCATTTCCTTTTTATGTCTTTGCATGTTTGAATAAGTGAGTGTGTGTTTTGAATGTAGATTGGAAGGATGGGTTTTCAACTTTTATTTCATTTATTATCTAATTTTATTTTACTTCTTTTGTAAAAATCTTGTATGAAAAGTGCAAATAAAGTTTTATTGATTGAAAATGGAGAGGACGCGGGGAGGTCCGGGAACATTTTTTCATAGAGTGTGATAGTGTTTTTTTTTCTATTTTCCGAAAAGTAGCTATTTTTTAAACATATAAATATATGGATCATTCTTGATAGACTGAATTTACGAGCAAATATGACAACAGAGCTGTTTTACCATGACCGTTGTGGTCTGATCTACCAAACGCAAGTCTGAGGAGGATCACTGAAATAATTTTAAGATGTTTTATTCAAAATATAACACTAAAAACCAAAGTTCGGCCAAGCTGCTTGGCTCTGTGACCTTGAATTTCTAACGTTTTACCTTCAGAACAGATCTTTGCAGGGATGACATATTTTCTTACGCCAAAGCGAAAGTTAGCATCAGCTGGACTCTGGACTGAGGTTTTTCTTTGTGTTCATGAGTCTTTCTGATCATAAGTGCTGTGGCAAACATCAACATATGAACTTAAATGTTTGTTTCTTTTTAAAAAATCTTAATAAATGAATCTCATGTTCATCATTGCCAGATATTTTAAGCTACCATGGACCTCCGATATGGCAGTTCGAGTGTTGTTTGCCTGCTTTTCTGGAAGAAAAATCACACAAAACTTACATTTTTAAAGCAAATTAAAAATTATATGTGTCATCACTTAATGGATTTGCTTCAAAATTATTATTTGTAATCACAGCATAAGCATAGTACTTCCGCAGTGATTTGACCTAGAGATGTGATGTTCGTGAACGAGTCGAGTCTTTTGAACGGCTCACTTGAGAACTGATTCGCAATTGTGGATGAGCAAATCATTCTTAAATGCAAACTTCCTACAAAAATAAAGGCTCAGGAAGAATTTTGAATTGGTTCTCAACATTCACTTTAAAGAGCTGTTCAAAAGACTCAACTCATTCGCTAACGTCCCATCTCTAATGCTAACCACCTCATAGGTAGGTCAACAAAACAAAAACTCTGTTTAGGAGCAGAAGAAAAGATGATAGATGATAATGTAACATAACGCAAAAAAATGCTAGTCATATTAAGCACACAGGACCGTTGAGAGTTGCTGAAGAGTTTCTCTAATGGCTGTAGGCAGAGGCAGGCTAACACTTCCCATTAACTCCCAGTGTTTGAGCTAAGCTAATTAGCTGTGGGCAAGCTTGTCTCTTCCTTGTTTTTTCACATACAGTCGAAAAAATGGAGTCTATGTGCTTGTCATGGACTCTGGAGTGAAAAGAAAAAGAAAAGAAATGTTGGTGTATCCTTTAACATTAAAATGTCTGAAGCGTATCTTTATAACAAACTCTATTCCAGGCATTTATCCATCACACTTTTCTAAAACTCAAAACACTTTAAGCGCTAAATGCTAACTCACTTCTTGGTATCTAGACTCATCACTGTGTACAGGTGGATTCATTGGGTTGTGACGTCAGATGTGGGTTTGTGTAATACTACTGCACACAAACACACACACACATGCACACACACACACACACACACCTCGCTGCAGAATGAGGTCCATCTGCTTCATTCTTGTCGTTCCTGAACGTCAGCAGAGATTTTCTCTGTTTAACTTGTTTGACCAGCACGTCCCTATTTTTAACTCATTATCAAACACTCTAACCCCACAACATTTCATCACTGAAAAACAATCTCAATATTAAAGTTTAAACTTAAAAGATAGAAAATAAAACAATATTACCACGGTACACTGTAAAAACTTTACATTATGACATTTTGACTGCATAAAAAATGTATATTGGTGTCAATAAAGAGCTTGAGGGGTAAAAATGCCTTAAAAATAATAGTAATGTAATATAATGACAAATCATACAAAATATATAATCCTTTATACATCTATCTCTATTAAATTGAGTTTTCTTCCCTCTTTTATTTTTTTGATACTTTGATGTAATTATAAATGATATTCCAGAAAAAGATAAAGCTTAAATAAATAAAATAAATTATAATTAAACTATCATCCATTGATTGGAAAGCCCACATAAGGGCTGTAATATCAATAATTCACCATAAAAGATTCCTATTTAAAATACATTTTAACGTTAGCAAAAAAAAAACAATTCAAAGACTCTTTTCTTTGATTTCCATCACTGAATATATACAATTAAGAAGTAATAAATCATTTATGGAGGAATCAAATATTGCTTAACTTGTTTTCTGTAAGTTTAAAGGAGACATATCATGCTGATGCATGATTTAATACTTACATATTTGAAAACAAGACCTTACACCCTCTTAATTTTCAAAAAATGAGATATTGTATTTTTTCTGATATCCTAGAACGAGATTTGATGCCTCTGAAAATAGGTCATTGCGAGATGCCCGCGAGATTTAAATCGTCGTGACGACACAATGTACCTGTCTTTTTATTGGAGTAATCAAGTGGTTCCCAAACTGGGGTACGTGTACCCCCAGGGGTACGCGAAGTGATGTAGTGGGTACGTGAAAAACTGTCAGGTCTAAACAGTTGTTTCAGTAGTTTAAGTTCAAACTGATAAATGTTTGTATTGTGAGCTTTGATAAAGGCCTGAAGTGTTGGCAGAGGGGCTGAGGCATCTTGGAGAAGGAAATCTGTCCTAAATTATCTAAGATTTTTAAAATAACATACAGTAAGTTCAGTCAGACAGCCTTTTAATTAAAGCTTTAAGTTCATTAATGAAAGTGTTTCAGAAATGTACATTTCTTTTTCAAAAGTGGACTGGTGTTGCCTACTGACACTGCTGGTAAATCAATCTATTTAGTTAGAAATAATTCACTTTAATAGGTTTTATTTGTATGTTATGCATGTAAAATGTGGGAGGTCGGAGTGCGGCAGGCTTAAACATTTATTTTCCTCGGTGTGATAAGTGCATGAGAGTTAGGGGTACATGGCTGGAGGTCAAGTGTCGGAAGGGATACAGGCTGTGAAAAGTTTGGGAACCACTGGAGTAATCTGATAAAACACTTCCTCCTCTGTGATGTCCGTTAGCCACAAAACCGTCACAGAGGAACACATCCACCAGCAGCAGCATATAGATCCCTAGCTCACATTCACTCATTACCAGCTCTGGCCTCTAGGGGGACTCAATACGCGGTCGCTGCTTTGAGCCTGCCGGAAAATACAGTAGAAGAAGAAGGACAGGCTGGCTCTACCCCCGATAGAACTGACCAATCAGAGCACAAAGGGCTGTGATGTTGCGAGGTAACTGTAGGTCATCCTCAGATCCGAGTGTTTCAACGAGAGCTTGATAATGGCCTAAAATGAGGACATTGAGAACGCTATTGTGGGGCAGTGAAGGAACTAAATGACTTGTACTGAGGGCAGAAATGCTTTACAGGCATCCTAGTCTGGCATAGTGAAAAGCAGAAACAAGCATGATATGTCCCCTTTAATATATAAATAGAGTCACAATTAAAGAAACATGCTAGTTCAAAAGTCCATGCTAATGTGGTACTGCTTAATGAATTTATTAGACCACCACCAAACAAAAGGTTCATGGCACAGCTGGGATAAATAAAAAGCACTGATAAAAACATTTCTTATATTTCTGCAAAGGTTAATACACCAGTATATAGAAGCTTTCAATGATGTTAAACTTTTAATGCCAACATATTTTTGTATCTGTGCATTCCTAGTACTATTTTATAAAAAGAAACAAAATCAGGAAAAAATATTAAAGCTCATTAGTATTTATTGTTTCGGAAGCCAAATTATGAGCATTTACTTGCATTCCCAAACAGAAAAAAATAGTTTTAGTTGTTAAATGTTCTGCTTGACTCATTTATGACTTCTCAGAGAAGCATGAACACACAGAAAAACAATAGTTCTTAAATGGTTCTATAAAGGTCTACATGGTTCTACGAAGAACCGTCACCCACTAAAGAACCACTTTATTTAGTGAATGGTTCTTCAGTTTCCTCATATGGTTCTTGGAATTTTCTTAAGAACCTTTTTTGACATGGTTCTTTGAGGAACCAGAAACAGTTCTTCAGAGAACCATTTTTAAAGGGACTGTGAGGAGAATCTATTACCAGTGACGTAAAAGACTCTGCTACCCATGAGCACGTGCGGCGACTGTCGTAATGCTGTGTTCCAGTCACCGCAGAACTGGGAGTGACATCATCTCCGACTTATCGGCGTTCCAGTTGAAGTCGGAAAAAAACATGCCGATCTACAAGGCTATTGTTAGCTGTTGTTTGCACGCCCTGCGTTGTTGCATGAAGAATGTGATTATCACTATGGCAGCATTTTTGTAAATATAAGTCTAACAATACTATGTATACAGCTGATCTAGAGCGACACACCCCAGTCAGAAGTGCAAATAAATGGATTATTACAGGAGCTAAATAACTGTTCACACTGGGGGCATCCATCTTCCATTGTCAACTCGGGGGTGGCAAGGTTTCACCGAGTTCGCAGTAGGAAATTCAGACTTCGGGGAACGTTCCAGTTGCATTTTCCCACTCGGAACTCGGATATTCCTACTTCTGCCCACAACTTGAACGCACCACAAGCCAAATCATGTGTTTGTGTGTTTGGATGCTAATAAAAATGCCGCTAGGACCTTCCTCAGAACTCTGCATTGCTTTACAACTTCTTATTCAACAACTTACAGGATGCAAAGCGAAGAGGTAATGTATCTCTTTCTAGTTACATAGCGGTATTTTTCATGTGTGACAACAAGCAGTTTTTGGACTGCTTATTATCAGTACTTATTATCATAGTTATGTAGCCGGCTATGTATCGCTACTTACAGCCCGGTGCTCTAAGACGTGTCTGAATAATATAAATTTGCTCCAGTTTTAATTGTCTTGTTCCTGAAGTTGAGTATTCAGACCAGTCCAGCCCTGTCCGACCCGACCAGGAAGCTAAGGAATAGCATTTATAGATAACCTATTTTGATGCTATAAAACTCATCGTAAAGTGTGTATTTAGATCAGGCATATATCTAAAAGTGAGACTTTTTTGTAATTACTAAGAAACTCCTCACAGTCCCTTTAATGGTTCTTTGAAGAACCATTAAAAACAGTTCTTTGAGGCACCTTTGAAGGTTCTTCATTGAACCATTATAGTAAAAGGTTCTTTCTGAAACCAAAAATGTTTTTTCTATGGAATCACTCTGGAGAACCATTTTCGGTTCCAGTTGGCACTTTTATTTTTCTAAGTGGCAGCAGCTTAAATTTGGGTATGAAAGATTAATTCAGTCTGAAATTCCTCTTTCCTGCTCAAAATGTTTGTCCAATAACATTTTAAATAAGTTTTTCTTTTGAAGATTTCTAAAAAATATATGATGTTTTCTTGTTCTTTTTATTGGTGGTCTAATAATCCTTTCTTGTAATTCATATTTTAACCAGCAGAGGTCAGTCTGTTAAAAGTTCAGGGCACATTTATCATCAGTTGACTATTACTTGTGCAGAGAGACGAAAAAGAAATAAAAATAATTAAATGACAGAAAACATTTTTAAGAATAAAATAAAAAAGACACATTGCGATTAAAAGATGTCAAATAACAATAATAAATGCAAAACCTTTTAAATTGAGACACTCCCTTTCAAATTAAACAAAATTCATGATCAAATAAAGTGACAGTGACAACAAAACACTTCCTATAAGAAACATTTCTATTATATGAAAAACATTCATACATTATCTATAACATAAATCAAAAACTCAGCACAAAACAAATATCAGATTATATCAGCCTGCATCTAAAATCTCCAGTATAAGCACTCCAATACAAGTTTATCTTATGAATATTTAAAATAAAATAAAAAATTCTGCTTGTGTTAAGAGAGATCTGTCAAGTGTTCACGTGAGATAAAATGTTGGCATGTCTTGTGATTAATTTTTGCTTTTGTTTAGATAAAACTTGCAAAAATAAAGTTTTCAGTTTTGATTTAATTTGACATTATTTAAACAAACTTGCACAGAATTATAAGATACTTCTATTAATGTTAAAGGAGCTCTGTTACTTCTATTTGAATCTGTGTGTTTGTGCTGAAACTCCATGTCTTGTGGGACATTGATAACAAAGGAATCTGAGTCTAATTAAAGTTTACGCAACACTTCTTTTATATTTATTTAATCCAGGTTTATTACATCCAGACTCTTTCCTGATTTGGTAAATTTGGATCATGTGACATGAACATGGAGCTCATATTCAGCGTGAACTCACTCCTCAGTGCTGCCTCCACCCTTCAGCAACAGAAAGAGGCGCTCGGCTCCCTTACAGAAGGGTGCCAAAAAATTAGGGACAGTGCGAATGGGTATTTTAGTCTCTCCACAGACTTTTGGCTGCTAGATGAAAATGATTCCACACCAAACTGAGCTGCGCTGGACTTCTGGGTGTAACAGAGTAATAAGTGTTCCTGCAGAGCTTCCTGCAGAAACACTCCCTCCGCCTCCTCCTCCTCCTCCTTCTCTTCCTCGTCAAAGGGCCATTTCTTCTGCCCTCCCCGGCACTCTGCGCTCTGATTGGCTGAGAGGTTGTGTGGTGTTTCCTCCTCTTGCTGGCTGACCGTTGACCTCCTCTCCCTATATCAGTCTGGTTCCATTCAGTTCAGGGCGGGAAAAACACACAGGCGGACACGTATGAAGGCCGGCTGGTGCCAAAGCGTGACTCAGTCTCTGCAGTTTTCTTGGCTGCTCAGGCTGACCAAGTGTTAACACCTCTATTATCTGACCACACTGCACCAGGAGGGGGCGCTGTCAATACCCGCTCAAAGTGATGAAGGTAATCTGCAAGGTCTGCCTCTGATTTATCATCACAATCACTAATACCCCTCTCGGACAGGCCAAAAAACAGTTTAGACGCGGCAACAATCAGCTCTTGTCTGCAGTTTGAAAAGGCTTATTCGATTCCATTTAAATTGTGCTTCCACGATATTGCCAATTTTTGCAATCTTTACTTGGCTTTTTTAACACCAGCAAAAAAGGTGAACAATGATGATGCCTACAGACTATATCAGGAAAAATACACACCACATGTGAGTCTGTTTTTAGGATTTATTCAGTAATATTTTTTAGCCAGCTGTTTATACTCTCCCTTCAAAAGCCTGGATTGCATTAAAAGTGGCTTATTAACACAGACTAAAATGAAGCATTTAATTTGGAGGAAAAAAAAAAAGATTTTTGAACAAAAAAAATTATTGAAGAAATATCAAACAAAAAAATCGGGATACTTATGTAAATCGATATATAGACACACCCGGCTCAACCCGATAAGTTCCGGATGGCGTCGGCATAACATGGCCATGGCATAATACCACGCTCGTCTCTAGCTTACGTGACTCTTTCAATCTCAGCAACAAATTCCATCCAACTTTGTATCATCAGCACTGAGTTGGTACATTTTTAAAGAGGGACAGAAGTGTTTACAGGGCCATGTTTCGCACTGATTGATGCACCAGAGGAAAAAAAAACAGCCATGCAGCTCGTCTGCTGCCAATGAGACCCGGGTCTTCTGCAGTGGGAAAAGAGTCACTTGCCGAATGTTAGCGGGTTAACCTGCTTGAAATAACCTGACTCTCTTGTTTTAGTGTGAAAGGAGTATTAGGGAACGCTCACATTAGCCACAGTGATAGAGATCAGCTCTGAGACTGAACCATCGGCTCTGCATGTTGCTGCAGATTGTGCCACAGACTCTTCAAAATTAAAAGATTTTTGGGCTAAAGAAAGTCACAAAAACAGCACAGCGTGATTACATGCTACATTCAGAACTTTTCCACTTGCAAGCCACTTCACAAAGGCACGACTGCCCACCAGCATCGCAAACTAGCTTGTGTCACAAGCAGAAACAACTACCAATCTGGATAAAGGAGCAACTTTGAAGCAGGTTTGAAAACTGCTTTTGGGACAGGACGTGAGGAGACAAATATGGAAGCACATTAGGGCCATTTTAGATTAAAAAAAGAATTTGGCAGTTTGAGATTAAAGTCGAAATAATGAGAATAAAGTTAAAATGGCAACAAAAAAGTGAAAATTCGAGAATAATGTCAACATTAAATGTATGTCGACTTTATTCTCAACATGTCACTTTTTTCTCACCATTTAGCATTTCATCACAAATTTGTATTTTGACTTTATTCTCATTTTTACAGAGGAGTATTAGGGCCTTTTTCCATTAAAAAAACATTTGGCAGGTTGAGATTAAAGTAAAAATGAAAAGAACAAAGTTGAAATGTCAACAATAAAAGTTGAAATACAATGTAATTATAAAAGTAAAAATTATGAGATTAAAGTTTAATATTGGCAAAAAAAAAGCCAAAATTCAAGAATAACGCTGTCATAAAATGTATTTCGACTTTATTCTTGTCATTTCTACTTTGACCTAAAAATTTCGACTTTAATCTCGACTTCCACTAAATTATTTTTTCCATCTAACATGGACCTGACACTCTTCTGTAGACAAGAGAAAAGACCAGAAGGAGATTAAAAAAAGAGTAAGATGATCAGGAAAGAGGAAAACAAGAATCTAAGGAGACTTGGACCGAGACAAGGAAAAAGGAAGACATGAAAAAGGAGATAAGGAGAATAAGACATGACAACAAGGAGATGAGAAAATGTGGAAAAGGGAAGGGGACAAGAAACAGAGAAGACAAGGAGAGGAGGCAAGGAGAAAAGAGAATGGATAAATGGGCAGACAGGGAGATAAAAAAGAAATTAGGAGAGAAAACAAAGAGGAGATGAAAACAAGAGAATGAAAGACAGAGACAAACAGATGGGTGGACAAGAATTTAAGGAGACATAAAAAAGATGATAAGGCAACGGGAAAATGAGAATCCATGGAGGCTTTGACAGAGGAGACATAAAAAAGAAGAAAACAGAAGAAAGCCTTGAGTAGAAAGAGCTCCAAGAATGGAGGGCTGGATTGAAATCATTCATGACATTTAAGTCATGGAGAGACTAACTTTTTCTATCAAAATGCAGTCAGAGAAATTAAAGTTTTTTTTGGTCAAAGCTTGTTCAATACATATTCTCACAGAGACCAGACTTACTTTAACAACTGATTATTTTTTTCTTATGGCTAGTGACGAAACTGGTGTGGGAGAATTTAGTGAGCAAGTGTGACGTTCTTCGTAATGTTTGATGTGTTTTGGTTTCTAAATAAAATTTAAAATGTAACGAAGAGGACGAGCTAAGGGAAAAAATACTGTTGAGGCGAAGAAGGATGAAGCAATAATATGTATTATTTATACATCCATTATGTGCTTGTATTAAAAGTCTTTTGTAAGATGGAATATGCTTGATCTACCTGATAAAAAATAAAATTAAAAATAGGGTTGAATAAAAAAAAATAAAATAAGGAGATTAAAATCCAAGAAGATATGAACAGGGGTGTCCCGATACATTTTTCACCTCCAATATTTCAGCCTTGAGTATTGGCCGATACCGATATTGATCTGATACGATATCAGCAGGAATCATACAGACTTTTATTACTTATTTTGTAGTATGGACTGTAAGAAAAGGCTTGATCAGGTCAGATTACTCAAACAGAGAACAGTAGTCAGCAATAGTAGGTATGAGAAAGAACTGACCCATTTTTTATTCACTAATGGGTTCAATAAATGTAATCTCAAACATAAGAATATAGTACTATTAAATAAAATGCATGACAAATAAATAAGAAGATCCTGATAGGTACCTCAATAAATCCAATAAAACAAAAAAATATATTTTTAAAATGCAAAATAATCACTGTGTTTAACTTAAACATAAGAATATTCTACAACTGAATTAAATAATTAAAAAAAATAAATTAGAATGGAGATTTTAGATGCAGGCCGATATAATCTGAGATTTGTTTTTTGCTGATATCGGACTGATATCTGGTAACACTATCGGATCGGAAATGTTGCGAAAAATAATCAGAATTTGAAGCAGAATACAAAAGTGAATTAATCTGAAAGGAGTTTCTGATTCATGGTATAGATAATGTATGAATATCTTTTTTTAAAAAATAGAAATGTTTCTTATAGGAAGTATTTTGTTGTCACTTTCACTTTATTTAATCATAAATTGTTTAATTTTGAAAGTGAGTGTCTTAATTTAAAAGTTTTGAATTTATTATCATCTTTTAATCCCAACGTTTTTTAAAATTTATTCTTTAAAATGTTTCCTGTCATTGAATTGCTTTATTTTTTTATTTTTTTTCATCTGTCATTTTTTTTTTTTTAATTGGATTGGGACAGCCCTAGATGTGAAGACAAGATGTGGATCCAAGGAGAAAGGGGCATGGGGCAAAGGAAGGATGAGAAGGAAAGGAGAAAAGGAGATGTAAAGAGGAGATGAAACTGAGTGTCAAACCATTCTGAGCTAAACCAAGTCGGTCATTAATCAAATTAAAATGCAACAAATTACATAAAATGATTTTTCTTAAATAGAAATTATGACAAAATGTCCTTAAGCGCATAAATTTTCTGAATCCTAACACTGACTTTGATTAAGATGTCACCTCCTTCTTTCTCCTTCATGGACCTCCATAGATTCTCAGGAGTATCCACAGGGACAACCACAGGAATGACTGAACAAACACACACACACACACACTGACACACACACTGACACATAAACACACACACACTCTCTCTCATACGGAGCTGCAGTCGTTTTCGGAGCGTCTGTGAGGTAAGACGTCTGTCCTGCAGCTTCATCTCGTCTCTTTCTCTCTTCGTGTCTTTGCTGCAGCTGCACAGATGAACCATGACAACATGTTTGTTTGTTTGTTTGTTTGCATCAGGAGCTGCAGACATGTTTGTTTGTTTGTTTGTTTTATTGCAGAGTGACTGTGTTCAGTTTCAGACTGTTGAATGAAGCGAAGCTCTCAGTAAAGCTGTTTTAGTTTTAATGATTAACACATTTAACGACAAAGACTGTGTCACCAGGTTAGGGCTCTGCAGGTCCTCCATGTGTCATAACTTTATTTAAACAGCCTGTGAAGACACGGGCTGGTGTCTGACTGTGAGCTCATTTGTTAACTGGATAAACAATATAAGGGGAAATGAAAGTTTGACTTAGAGCTAAGGAAGTCAGCTTTTACTACTTTACTCAAAATGTGGATCAGGTCCAATTTAACCTATTTTTAATCACATTAACCGGATGTTATGATGTCAGGGGAGTCCAACTTTGGCTACCAAAACTCCTATCAAGATTTTTAACTGCTTTATGTGTTGTGAAACTCTCTTAAGTTCATTTTGCCATTTGTGTCTTAAATTTTCTTTGATTTTAATTGTTTCTTGGGGTGTCCCGATCCAATATCAGCAAACAACAAATATTTGATTATATCAGCTTGCATCTAAAACACCCAATATATATACACTCCGGTACAAGCAGTCCATTCTAATTTATCTCTTATTTATTCAAAGATGCTATGAGGAGTTTCTTCTGGCCCTTTTCCACTAGCACGTCTTGGCCCTACTCTACTCGGCCCTACTCGATTTGCAGCGTGTTTCCACTAGCCTGGTACCTCCTAAAACAAGCTAGTTTTAGTACCTACTCCGCTCTGGTTCCAAGCGAGCTGAGTCGATACTGGAAGATGACGTCACTGACTGTCAGCTACTGATTGGTCAGACAATGTCATCATTGATAAGTCATGAGCGCGAGGACCTAGCATGCTAGCAGTAGCTACCGTTAGCTTACCCTCATACGTCTTTTCTTTGCAGCTCGATTGCTCTCGTCCTCGGCTTCATTCTGTTGTATAGCTTCCAAAACTTTCCTGTGCTTCTCAAGAGGTATTTCTTCTTGCTACCTGCAGCCTTCTTCTGCTTTACTTTTATACTTAGTTTGTGACAAAAAGACACAGATTGTTGTGTCGCACTCAAAATTATGTCACCGCAGTGCCCCTCACCCCGCTGGGCAGGCGACTGGGGCTAATGGAAAAGCAGCACAAGGCAAGTAGAGTAGAGCTGGGTGGAGTTGAGTTGAGTAGAGTAGGGCTATAATGGAAAAGGGCCACAAGTAATTACAAATAAGTCTCACTTTTAGATATATGCCTGATCCAAATACACACTTTAAGATGAATTTGATATCATCAAAATAGGTTATCTATAAATGCTATTCCTTAGCTTCGTGGTCGGGTCGGACAGGGCTGGACTGGCCTGGATACTCAACTTCGGGAACAAGACAATTAGAACTAGAGCAAATTTATATTATTCAGACACGTCTTAGAGCACCAGGCTGTAAGTAGCGATATATAGCCGGCTACAAAACTACAATACTAAGTTTTCCAAAAATTGCTTGTTGTCACACATCAAAAACTACCGCTATGTAACTAGAAAGAGATACATTACCTCGTCGCTTTGCATCCTGTAAGTTGTTGAAAAAAGAAGTTGTAAAGCAATGCAGAGTTCTGAGGAAGGTCCAGAGCTGCATTTATTAGCATCACAACAAACACACACTTTGGCTTGGGTCACGTCTTTATGACAGTCGCCACACATGCTCGGGTAGCAGAGTCTTTATGTCACCGGAAATAGATTCTCCTCATAGCACCTTTAATTCAGTTGTAGAATCTGCTTATATTTAAGTTAAACACAGTGATTATTTTGCTATTTAAAAATATACTTTTTTGGTTTTACTGGATTTCTTGAGGTTACTTTTCAGGGTCTTCTAATTTATATTTCATATATTTTATTTAAGTGTATTATATTCTTATGTTTAAGGTTAAAATGTATTGAACCCATTAGTTAATAATAAATTAGTCAGTTTTTC
Source organism: Scarus forsteni (assembly GCA_036419115.1). Taxonomy (NCBI): domain Eukaryota; kingdom Metazoa; phylum Chordata; class Actinopteri; order Labriformes; family Labridae; genus Scarus; species Scarus forsteni. The sequence goes on from JAZDUH010000425.1 coordinate 10,462,304, forward strand.
TCATACCTACTATTGCTGACTACTGTTCTCTGTTTGAATAATCTCACTTGATCAAACCTTTTCTTACAGTCCATACTACAAAATAAGTAACAATAGTCTATATGATTCTTGCTGATATCACATTAAATCAATATCGGTATTGGCCAATACTCAAAGCTGAAATCTTGGTATCATATCGAAGGTGAAAAAGTTGTATCTGGGCACCCCTAGTCATTTCTTTTTTTACTATGCATCTAAGATCTTGTGCTTTTCTGTCTTATGTTCCTGCCTCCTGTCAAAGCACTTTGTAAACCAATGTTTTGAAAAGTGCTATGCAAATGAAGTTTATTATTATCCAATACTCCAAGATTTCTGAACTCATTGTCATCAATTACTTATCACTATATTATTCATCAACAGCACAAAGTCCTCTTTTCAACACAAGATAAATATTCAATGAAAATATTTATTGTTGGCTGGCAGCAAAAGAAAGCAGCAACATGAAAATGGAATAACAGACATGCACAGTATAGAGAAATTGACTTTCTCATTGGATCTGAGAAAAGTTTTTGCAATACTAGGAGAAATGAATCGTATCTTCAAAAAAGATTAACTGAACTTTTATTTTATGAATGTACTAAACCACCGTATGGCCTCATTTTAATCACCTTTTTATCATGTTTTGTTGAATTTTTTATGTTGTTATATATGTGCATGTAAAAAACATGTTTATGTTACTTCATACAAATAAAGTAAATAAAAGAGCACAAAGTCCAGACTCTAACCCTTTCATGCAAGGTGGTGCATGAAAGACAGATATTTAGAATAAATTTTGCACCCTTCATGTTGCAGTACCATGTCCAACTACCAGGTGAAAAATTCCAATACTTGTGTCTCAAATGTCATACAAACATCATCTTTGCATATTTTTTCCATGTTGCTATATTGCATCATGAACTAGAAAAGCACTCGAAGAGCGCAGACCTCTGCCAGCACCACAGTCCTCTCCCAAATTGTGATTTTTACCATAAATATTAGTCCTACCTTTATTTCATGTAAATATTTAGATTTCTTGACCATGAAAACATGCCATTAACAATTTGATTCATCATTATATCTGTTTTAGCTCAGTAGTTATTCACCAAAATCACATTTTTCATTATGGTGGATCCAGACGGTGATCCGGATCAACACCAAAATCGAATCAGTTCTTCCTTTTCCCATGCTGAACATTTCCTGAAAATTTCATCAAAATCCATCCATTACTTTTTGAGTTATTTTGTTCACAGACAGACAGACTCTCCTGAAAACATGACCTCCTTGGCGGAGGTAATCATGGATCCTCATCAAGTTCCACTAAATTACTACTGAAGTGGACAGATGTATAGCTCCCACAAAAAATAACATTAAAATATTCCCATGATTTTTGACTTGTTGAAAGTAAAAAACTAATATTTTTAAAAAATATATATGTCTTTGAGATTTAATAATTCATGCATGAACAGGTTAAAGTCTAGAAAATGTCTCCTGAATAAGATTAAAAGCTGAAATATGGTCATTGGGTCACAAATGGATCTAAAAGTTTACTGCAAAAATAGCATCCTTCCTCACATCTATGATTAAAGTGTGCAGCCACCCTGTGATTCCCTCTCTCTCTTTCCTCTCAGTCATGTTTCCCTTGGCCGCCCTCTCGCTCCGTCTGGGGGCCTCGTGCTGTCACAGCAGCAGACGCTCCGTGGCGACCGTCATCTCTGGGATCAAGACGTCAAAGTGAGTCAATGATCCTGGGTCATTAAGACAAGTGTTAATTTGACAGCACTTTTTAACATAGTTTAAGTCTTTTGCCAAAAATATATTTTGGTTTAAGTCATAATTTATTCATCTAAATTGTTTTAATTTTAGTCTAGTTTTAATTGATGGCATTTCACAACATTTTAGGAAATTAAATCTACTGTAAATTTAGTCAAATAAAATATTGTTTAAAGAATTTCTGAAGTCATGTTTTACACTTGGATCCTGCAACCATGAAGCTAAGGCAGCTGTGATTGGATGTCCCTCTGAACTCATCCAACCTTTCCACACAACCAAAGTAGCTGTGATTGGATATATTTCCAACTTGTTTCTACTTTCTTAACCTGACATGCCAGATGGACAGCTCCATATTGGAAATATTTCACTAATCCATCTGGGAAGGAGCCCTGTGAAAATGTTTTCAGGGGCAGAACCTTCAAAAACAACAGCAGCTTGTGATTGGATGATAGTTTGGCTCATCACACTCATCACAGACCAATCCATAGCAAGCAGCAGTGCTATGACGTAGCATACGTAGCAGCTTAACGTAGTGACTAACAACTAACTTTTAGCAGCTTACTGTTGTTAGCTGCTATGGCTAACAGCTAACGGCCGTTTACTATTGTTTGCCCTTGTTAGCCATTAGCCGTTAGCTTAACTACCCCAAGGCTATCATTTCACATTTAATTATACCACACAGATGTATCAATTAACACTTACATGTGACATGAACCTCATCAAAGACAATCCCCGCGAGGTAAACGTGAGGAGAGCATAATTCGCCAAGTATAACTGAGTAACCATGATGACCACAGGCTAACTGGCATTAGCTGCCACTTTCTGTACAACAGGAAGTGACTTGACTTCTTGTCGTCAAATCCTCTGCTCCCGCCTCTTTCCTGATTGGGCCGTTAAGCATTTAGTCGAGTGAAAACGTTGGACAATGAAGGCTGGCAAGACGGATATACATGATTTCAGAATCAGGCAGGTCTGTCTGCTCTGCAAGGCTACTACTTTCTCCTGATTAGATGAAAATGTTTGATAGTCTCTGTCAAACATTTTCATTTAGTTTTTATTTGTTGGTGATAATGTCAGTTAATTTAGTTTTAGTTTTTATCCATGTGCACTTGTTTTTATTTGTTACTGTCTAGTTTTCGTCAGGGGAAAAAAGGTCGTTGACGAAAACTATGATGAAAATAATTAGTGGACTAAATTGACACTGCTGTGGACTAATCCTGAGTGTGCGTTTGTTTGCAGGCTGGTGAGGGAGCGGCTGAAGACGGAGGTAGAGAAGATGAAGAGTCAGTTCTCAGGGTTCAGGCCAAGCCTCGTCGTCCTGCAGGTCAGACAGAGCAAGCACACGAGCGAGTAAAAGTGGGATGCCAGTGAAGTGAAGTCAAATGAATGGAGGTCAGCTTAGTAGGAGTAAGGAGGGTAGCAATGCTCTTTGACAGCTTTTCTACTTCATTTTGAACACAACATTAAGACATGTCATGGTATAACTGATATATCTTGCTTTGAAAATTGACTGGTAACATTTGGATGTTGGTTGTGAGATATGGATATAGGCGACCTGCAAATGAAGAGGCCCCTAAGGTCAACACTCACTGGCCACTGTATTAGGTACACCTTGTTGGTACTAGCTTGGACATCCTTTTGCTCTCTGCCTCAATTTAACCTTACATGCCAGACGTACGGTTTCATATATACAGTATGTCATGGAGACATTTCACTTGTCTATCTGGAGAAAAGCCTGTAGAAAATGTTACCAAAGGGCAGAACCCTCAAATGCCACTGCAGCTAATGGTTGTTACAGGGTTTAAACTGTTTTTTTTTTTTTTTCAACAAGCAGCCTGAACTGTTTACACATGGCAGGATGGATCCATGCATTCATGATGTTTACGCCAAATTATGACTCTACCATCTGAATGTTGTAGTTTAGACCAGGATACTTTCAGTCTTCGATAATCCAGTTTTTGGTGAGCCCATGTGAAATGTAGCCTGTTTTCTGCTCTTAGCTGACAGGAGTGGCACCTGGTTTAGTTCTCTGCTGCTGTAGCCCATCTTCTTCAAGATTCAAAGTGTTGTGAATTCACAAATGGTCTTCCAGACCCTAGAGACATTTAAATCTTTCCTAAAGACCCACCTCTTCTTTCTGGCATTTCATAAATGTGCACACGCAGATCACAGGCACTGCAGTTTTTTCTACTGCATTAATTTTACTGCCTTCATTTTTTTATTGTTTTAATCACAATCTATTCACTACTTCTTTTTTAAAGTACGGCAGTGTTAACTTTGACAGCACTTTTTAAGTCAGCTTTAGTTGTAGTCTGTTGCCTATATCTTTAGTTTCAGTCATAATTCAGTAATCTGTATTGTTTTAATTTTACTCTAGTTTTAGTTGATGATACTTCACAACATTTTAGTCAACTAAAATCTGAAGTGTAAAAGATAAGGCATTTTTTATGCTTTCTTGAAGTTCTGAAGTCATGTTTTACACTTGGATAAAATGAAACATCTAATAACCCTTTATTGAATGCCAGTAAAGATTGAATGTGTAAATGAACAGAAACAAATGTAACCTGCTCTACATGAATATATCAATTCATAAAGAGAGCAGCTCTGATTGGATCGCTCCACAACTTATCCCACCACCACCAAGCTAAGGCAGCTGTGATATATTAAAATGATAACAAAAGTAATTAGTCAACAAAATGAAAACTAGTGTAAAAGGTGCTTTAGAGGGAGAACTGCTGCTCAGTGGATATTTTCTCCTCAAATGACCATGCTCTTGATGATGGTTTTGCTTAAAAATCCCAGTAGATTATCCATTGCCAAATACTAAGACCAACATATCTGGCACAAACAACCACTTAAATCACCTTTCCTGGTCATTTGGATGCTCCACTTGAACTTCAGCAACCACCCCTACATGCATTAACCCGCTAGCATGTGATTGGCTAACTAACTATTCCTGTTAACAAGCAGTTGAACAGTGTTCCTAATAAAATGGCCAGTGAGTGCAGTGTAAAAGAGCATTCCAGAGTGGATGGTGTTACAGTAAGTGAAGGTTCATGGAGCAGAAACTCAGGCTGAGGTCACTGTGGCTGCAGAGCGAGCGGCCTCGGGCTGGTCTGAACTCGCCGTGTGTGTGTGCATGTGTGCGTGTGTGTGTGTGTGTGTTTACTGAAGCTGCTGATCCTCTCACACACTGATAACAAACTCTCAACCCACACACACATAATCAGCTCGCTCAGAGTCTGAAACAAAGAAACGAGGCTCAGGCAGTGACCACACGTAGGCGGCTTTTCTAACAGACGGACAATTTTCTCTCAGTTTTGTATAAAATTAAATTCTGTCTACACAAGAAGAATTTCAGAACACCAGTCACATAAAAGCTCAGATTTGTGCAGGTAGATGCTGTCAAAGATATCCTAAACACTTTCACGTTGTCCCTTAGCTGGTACGACTTCACTTCTGACCTTGTTTACTGGTGCCGACTGGTTTTCTTTGGGGATGTTTTTGGTTTGGTTTACAATCTGAGATAAGTCTGATTAGGGGGGTAAAGGTAACAAATTAAACAATAAAAATGGACGACTGTCAAAAATGAATCAGTGATTTGATTAAGTGGAGGTTGGCTTAATGAAAAGTGTTGTGAACAAAGGGTATGAGCACAACATCCCGCTCAGGGCAAGAGAGCGGAACGCCAGTCACTGAGTGGCAACAAGCACAGACTGACAATGGTGATCAGAAGGATGTACGCAGGTCGACACTTAGGAACAACTGGAAAGTTGAAAGTTTTTTGCTATTACAGCGGACCAGGACAAGTCTGCAAAGGAGCAGCTTCTTTCCATCTGCAGAAAAATTTTAAACAGTCAAACAGTTTGACTATTCATTTACACAACTGTACAATTGCCACGCACAAAATAGCTGCACATCTTCCAGTCAGTTATATACAGAGATGTTTGTTTATGCTCCTGATGTACATTTTGGATACACATTGCATTTGTCAAGAGTTATTGCATTTTAATCTAATTTAAATTTATTTTCCATCTTTATACACTGACTGGCCAAAACAATAGTCACCACCTGGATTTAACAAATGGCCCTTTTCCACTAGAACGCCTTGGCCCTACTCTACTCGGCCCTACTCGATTTGCAGCGTGTTTCCACTAGCCTGGTACCTCCTAAAACAAGCTAGTTTTAGTACCTACTCCACTCTGGTCCCAAGCGAGCTGAGTTGATACTAAAAGATGACGTCACTGACTGCCAGCTACTGATTGGTCAGACAATGTCATCATCGATGAGTCATGAGCACGAGGACCTAGCATGCTAGCGGTAGCTATCATTAGCTTACCCTCATACGTCTTTTCTTTCCAGCTGGATTGCTCTCGTCCTCGGCTTCATTCTGTTGTATAGCTTCCAAAACTCTCCTGTGCTTCTCAAGGGGTATTTCTTCTTGCCACCTGCAGCCTTCTTCTGCTTTCCTTTTTTACTCGGTTTGTGACAAAAAGCCACAGATTGTTGTGTCGCGCTCAAAATTACGTCACTGCAGTGCTGCTTAGCCGTTTACAGCGACACAGCACCCCGTTAGGCAGGTGACTGGGGTTAATGGAAAAGCAGCACAAGGCGAGTAGAGTAGAGTAGAGTAGGGCTAACTACTAAAGGGCCAGCAAATAGGTACGAGCGTTCTTTTGGATAATTACTGCATGGGTGATTATCTTTCAGCCGGAAACAAGTTATTTAACCCCAGCTGATGCAATGAGCAGCTTCTCATTTCTTAAACAACCATGTCAAAGACACATCCTGTGGTCGTGGAAAAGATGTTAGTCTGTTTAAGAAATCAAATCATTGTCAAATCATTGGCATCAAGCAGAGAAAACATCTAAGGAGACTGAAGAAACTACTAAAATTAGGTTATGAACTGTTCAACACATTATTAAAAACTGGAAGGATAGTGGGGAACCATCGTCTTCAAGGAAGACATGTTGTTGGAAAGAATCCTGAATGATCGTGATCAGACTTGACTGGCATTGTAACCATGTGATTGACTTTTTGCCACTATACCACTGTCTTTAAAACTATGAAATCCCATCTTTGTCTGTTTTAGTTGTTCACCTCTCTTTATAGTGTTTGTGACACCAATGTGTTCCCACTGGATGGTGCTGCTATACATTAATTTAATTGTTCAAAAACTAGAAATAAATCATTGCTCCATAGCTCCTCAGAAATCTAGCAAAAAAATGTGATGATTCTTCAGAAAACTGGGTCAACTGCTGTCTAAATTTTGCTCTCTGTGATTTATTTCTTAGTTTGGAAGTAGGATGGTTAAATGTTTGGCCAAATCAAATTGAAGAAAAGCAACAGTAGAACTCAGGGGTGTGTTTAATTGTGAAAGTAAGAAACAGCTGTGTAGCCTTAAGAAAACCACTAATCAGTAAGGCTAAGCGGAAAAAAGGCTTCAGTTTGCTAGGGAGCAGAAAGATTGGACTGTGGAGGACTGGAAGAAGGTCATGTGGTCTGATGAGTCCAGATCGACCTTGTTCCAGAGTGATGGGAGCATCAGGGTAAGAAGAGAGGCAGGTGAAGTGATGCACCCATCATGCCTAGTGCCTACTGTCCAAGCCTGTGGGAGCAGTGCTGTGATCTGGGACAAATCTGTGACATTGTAGAAGCTTATCGAAACAATTCAACAGTGAATTCGGGCTGTAATAAAAGCTAAAGGTGGTCCAGCGAGATATTAGAGTGTGTGACCTTGTCTTTAGGGGCAACTTTTTTTGGCCAGGCAGCAAATTTATATATATATTTACTTCTCTTGTACTCGATAAAACAACTGCCAGAGTCAAATTCCTTTGAATGTGTCCCATACTTAGCTAAAAAACTATTCTGATTCGAATAATGTTCATTATGGGCAGTCTGGATCCTTCAGCTGTTGTTGAAAAATTTGGATACGTAAAACCAAAAAAAGAAAAAAAGTACTGATCTGTATGTTTGTGTTTCAGGTCGGGGACAGAGATGACTCGAATTTGTACATCAGCACCAAACTGAAGGCAGCAGCCGAGGTCTGACTCATTCATCCACTTTAACCGTGATCTGATGGTTATGAGACATCAAGATTTAATGATTTAGAAGATAAACTTTGTTATTCATCCATCAGTCTGTCTGTGAGTCTATTCACTCCTCCATCCATCAGACTTAACCATCTGCCAATCTATTTCACTTTTCACCCATCAGTCCATCTATCCGGTGTCCTACTAGTCTATCTATCCCTCTGCTTATTCATCCTTCCATACATTCATCTGTTCACCTACTCATCCATCTATCCCTTTAGACGATCATCCATCAGTCTGTCTGTCCATCTGTTCATTCCTCCTTCTATCCAGCAGATTTAACCAAATCTATTCAACCTTTCACCATTCTGTATTTTTGTCCATCCATCAGTCTACCAGTCAGTCCACACATAACTTAAACTTACAAAAAAAAGAACATATAAACATAAACAAAGCTAAACATTTTCTCAATAAGAAAAAAATAAAACAATGAAAAAAAAACAATTAAACTCTGTAACCATAAAGGAATAGACTGAAGCCGAGGCTTATTTTTGCCTATCCTGTTCAATACATTAAATTACCTAGAACATCCATCAAACAAGGAAAGTCAAAACATAACATTTTACTCTTAATTATTCATCATTGAAATGTTGTTTCATAATTTTAAATTATAATCCCTTATTAGTTTACCTTTTAATGTTTTTTTTTCAACTCAACAGAGACATGCACAACTTTAGCTCATCATCTAGTCTATTCCATAACTTAACTCCCACAAAAAAAGCACATCTGTATTTAACATTTGTTCTTATATTTCTTTTTCAAAGACACTCAACCCCCTTAAATTATATCTATTTTCTCTTAATTAAAAAAATGAATACTGGGGTGCTGGTTTGGCGGAGTGGTTCGCAACCAGGCACCCCCTGAACTTGCTTCGTTACCTGTTCTGTATCATGATATTTTGCCAAGCGATACTTTATCCCATCCCTACTGTTCTCTGTCTCAGTAATCTCACTTGATCAAGCCTTTTCTTACAGTCCATACTACAAAATAAGTAATAAAAGTCTGTATGATTCCTGCTGATATCATATATCAAGGCTGCAGTATTGGTATTGTATCGGAGGTGAAATAGTTGTATCAGGACATTCCTAACATTAATCCAACCATCCATCCGACCATCCATCCATTCAATGATTGTTCAACTAAGATCATTTTCTATCCCTTTTCTCACAACTCAAAATGTGCATCAACTTTAGGACAAAATTCCTCTTAAACAACAAAATAAATCCATAGATAAATGTCCCAGTATTTTTTTTTAATATACAATAATGATACACATAAAGTTCTGAAATAAAGATCTATTTTATGTCCTAAAAACAGAGTTTGTTATCATTATCATTATTAGTGCTGAATCAGTGTGTCCTCCACAGATCGGGATGGAGGCCAAACACGTGAGGCTGCCGAGCACGACCACGCAGGATGAGGTGAGCGGTACACACGTGGGTCAGCCCGGTGCATGGGTCAGATATGAATGCGTGACTTTTTCACTGTTTTATTCAGGTCCTGAGGAGCATCATGGAGGTGAACGAGGACCCGTCCGTCCACGGTCTGATCGTGCAGCTTCCTCTGGACTCCGTGAACACCATGGACTCTGAGCTGGTCACCAACGCCGTCTCTCCACTGAAGGATGTGGATGGGTGAGTCCTCGTGGACCAGGATGGGGGGGGGGGGGTCTTCTTTATTCTCTTTTAAATGTGTGTTTGTTTGTGTGCAGTCTGAGCTGCATTAACGCAGGTAAACTATCCAGAGGAGACCTGAAAAACTGTTTCATCCCCTGCACCCCCAACGGCTGCATGGAGCTCATCAGACAGACAGGTAACACACACGTCATAGACTTACACACTGTACTGCCAAAAGTATTCACTCACCCATCCAAATAATCAGAATCAGGTGTTCCAGTCACTTCCATGGCCACAGGTGTATAAAATCAAGCACATAGGCATGCAGACTGCTTTTACAAACATTAGTGAAAGAATGGGTCGCTCTCAGGAGCTCAGTGAATTCCAGCATGGAACTGTGATAGGATGCCACCTGTGCAACAAATCCAGTCGTGACATTTCCTCAATCCTAAATATTCCACAGTCAACTGTCAGCTGGATTATAAGAACGTGGAAGTGTTTGGGAACCACAGCAACTCAGCCAACAAGTGGTAGGCCACGTAAACTGACGGAGCGGGGTCAGTGGATGCTGAGGCGCATAGTGTGAAGAGGTCGCCAACTTTCTGCAGAGTCAATCACTACAGAGCTCCAAACTTCATGTGGCCTTCAGATTAGCTCAAGAACAGTGCAGAGAGCTTCATGGATGGGTTTCCATGGCCGAGCAGCTGCATCCAAGCCTCACATCACCAAGTGCAATGCAAAGCATCGATGCAGTGGTGTAAAACACACCGCCACTGGACTCTAGAGCAGTGGAGACGCGTTCTCTGGAGTGACCAATCACGCTTCTCCATCTGACAATCTGATGGACCAGTCTGGGTTTGGAGGTCACCAGGACAACGATACTTGTGGGACTAAGTTGTGCCAAGTGTAAAGTTTGGTGGAGGGGGGATTATGTTGTGAGGGTGTTTTTCAGGAGCTGGGCTTGGCCCCTTAGTTCCAGTCAAAGGAACTCTGAATGATTCAGCACACCAAGACATTTTGGACAATTCCATGCTCCAACTTTGTGGGAACAGTTTGGAGCTGGCCCCTTCCTCTTCCAACATGACTGTGCACCAGAGCACAAAGCAGGTCCATAAAAACATGGATGACAGAGTCTGCTGTGGATGAACTTGACTGGCCTGCACAGAGTCCTGACCTCAACCTGACAGAACACCTTTGGGATGAATCAGAGCAGAGACTGAGAGCCAGGCCTTCTCGGCCAACATCAGTGTGTGACCTCACAAATGCTCTTCTGGAAGAATGGTCAAAAATTCCCATAAACACTCCTAAACCTTGTGGACAGCCTTCCCAGAAGAGTTGAAGCTGTTATAGCTGCAAAGGGTGAACCAACGTCATATTGAACCCTATGGATTAGGAATGGGATGTCGCTAATGTTCATATGCGAGTCAAGGCAGGTGAGAAAATACTTTTGGTAATATAGTGTGTATTTGCATTTCATCTCTACTGACACAATTTACGCAAAATTGTTGTTGTTGTAATTTAGTATTTTACTTTAAGAATTTATGTTTTTTCTTTTATGGTTTTTATTTTTTTATAAAATGATTTGTCAATATTCCCTACATTCGCTATTTGAATTGAACAGTCAATTGGCATTTGAAAACTTCATCTGAAGAACTTAATGCAAATAGTATGCCTAAAAAGTTAAATATCGGTATGACAGATAATGGCTTTTTTGCAGTAATTTGCAGCCATATATCAGCTTGAGTATCATCACCGCATTGGTACATTTAAAAATCAAGGCTTTAATTTTTCCAAGAGTAAAATGCTGTTTTTCTTGTTTTACATCTGTTCCTTGCAAAACTATACTGTAACACTGAAAGAAACAATTTCATTTTGGTAAAGTACAGAGGTTGTACTCTTTGCCAGGAATATCAGTATTGATGACAATAAATTAAAAAAATACAAAATTCAATAAAATATGAATATGGAATATGAACAAAAGTCCTATATCGTGCATCACTAGCGTTTTCATATTGACTAACACCAATAACACCAAGACACCAAGACAGAATATTTGTTCAAGTCATCAACAACCTGAAAATTGGTTATATTCTTGAACCTGAGAATTAGGTTGGATAATATTGTAGGTTTTTTATAAGTTTGGAATTGAGAGATCAACTTCTGGTTTCGGTCCCATTTTCTTTGGGTTCCTGTTTTGGGGACACTCCTGATGGACATTGTCTGGCATTCAAAAGGGTTAAAGGTCTAAAGAAAAGGAATAAAAACATCCAAACAGGAGTAAAGTAGAGGAAATATTTCATGCAGCAGTTCGTACGCCAGTTTTGTAGCTCTTTCTGATGACACATTGTCCCATAGTGTGACTTTTTTCAGCAGGACATCAACATGTTTTTATTCAACATGGTGTAACAGTTGGTGTTGCCATAAACTTATTTAATTGCACAGGTGTTTCCGTGGCGGGGAAACATGCCGTTGTAATCGGTCGCAGTAAGATCGTGGGCGCACCGATGCACGACCTCCTGCTGTGGAGCCATGCCACTGTGACCACGTGTCACTCAAAGACAGCCGACCTGCCCGAGCAGGTAACCTCAACACAAAACATTAAAAAAAAACAAAACAGAAACACTCCCGAGCACTTTAGATGTTTTTGTGCCTGATGATGCGTTTCCTGTGCACAGGTGGGACGGGCTGATATCTTGGTGGTGGGAGCGGGTCGGGCAGAGATGGTGAGGGGAGAGTGGGTGAAGGAGGGCGCCGTTGTCATCGACTGTGGAATCAACTACATAGAAGGTACACGCACTGATAATCCACATAGAGTCAGTGTCTTAGATCCTGTTTCCAAACTACATTACATCTGCCTGATGACCTGCAACAACAGATCACTGTCTAGCATGGAAACAACAGCTCTTGTATCATCTCTGTGGCTCTAAGGGTGTTTTCACACTAAACATATTTAGTGCGCTCCAAAGAAGATTTGGCCCAGGGTTTGGTACGTTAGTGTCAATGTTAATGCAACCACCGCACTTTGGTGCACACCAAATCAGCCGGTCCGAGACCTCCATGAAGGGGTGGTCTCGATCCGCTCCATCGTCCGACATTTGGTGCGGTTTCACTGGTGTGAAACAAAGTGGTCCGAACAGATCTACTTTTGATGCATTACTTCCTGTTAATCCTGCGGTTGAATCTTTTCCTTACTGAATTTGTCAATTTGTTTATTTTGGTTGAGGATTACGATGATTTACGAGGGTCCAGAAGGTCGCTGATGAGGTCTCAAACACAATAAAAAAACACATTTGAAGGAAAATGTAGAAGAGTGCGAAATGTAAACATTGGTGGTTTGGTGTAGGGAATGGTTACCATGGTAGCCTCTTCTTCATTCTCCTCCGTAGCAGGTTTGGTAACCAGTTACGTGCATATCGCCCCCGGCTGTTTCAAACTAGGTAAATACAGAAGCGGGCCCGAGCACAGTTCGATGTTGCAAGTGTGAATGCAAGCCAGCTGGGGAGGGGGAGGGGGACAAACCACGCCGTAGTACGGTTTGAAACAAGTGGGCCTAATGTGAAAACGCCCTTAGATTAACTTAAGGAGTCCCAGGACACTGCATGGGGCTAATTAACTTAAGCTATTAAGCTAGCAGCGCTCTTTAACAGCTTTTCTCCATTTTGTCTAATTTGGCAGTTGGCTCCTGTTTTGGTGTCAACTATCTGTTTAAGGTCTTGTTGTTAAAATGAACGTTGGGCGATGCAGTTATACTCTTGCTGATAAAATGACTTCATGATGATGTGTTTTAAGGACTCAGTGGAAAAATGATAACAGAAGGAACATTTCAGGTCCCCTTAGTTCAATAACTGCCATGCAGGACATTGAAGGGAAACTACAAGATGAAATATTCAGACTGTGAGAATCTACAAGAAAACACATTCAAAATGGAACAAACTACAAGACAAAACATGTAGACCAAGACAAACTACAAGACATAGAATGTAGACCGAGACAAACTACATGGAAACACATTCAGACTTAGGCCCCATCCACACAAAGACAAACCGAGGTCTAAACGCATAAGTTTTTTGCAGAATCTGCGTATCATCCATCCGAAGACGGCGTTTTGGGGGTCCATAAACGATCATTTTTGAAACCAGGTTCCAGAGTGGAAAGATTTTGAAATGCCATATACGCAGCATTTCAAAATCGTGATTACTGGCTCTCCGCAAGTTTTCAGATACGCTTACGTCATAGTTTCATATCTTCATTGACATGCATGCGCCACACGCGGCAACGACAATGGCGGCGTACGTGAAGCATATGTGTTGATGAAGCTAGTGACCCTACTATCCGTGTTGCAGCAAAATCTCCTTCTTCTCGATCACCACTGAGTTGAACAAACAATTATCGAGGACACATTACAGCACTTTATGATTACTTTATCACAATCTCTGTTTACAACTTTTGCCGCAAGTGCGCATGCCCACTGTGTTTTCGTCTGTTTCCGCTTGTTTCCGTCATCGTCACAGCGGCCCTAGAGGTCTGGCATGTGTTTTACAGCGTTTTGATGCGTATAGAGTGCATTCTTATAGAATACACTCTACACATTTTCTGAGACGCCTTCGTCTTTATGACGATCGTTTTGGAAACTGTTCAGTGTTTTGTCTTCGTGTGGATGGGGCCTTAAACAAACTACAAGGACTACACTACACGCAGACAAACAAGAAAAATCATTTAGACTGAAACAAACTACAGAATTATTTTATTCAAACAACTGAAATGCAGCCCCTAACAGTCGTTTTGAAAGAAGAATACAACCACATATACAATCAGACTTTAGACCATAAACACATCTCTGAACAGCGATTTTACCCACTGGACCTTGACTGCATCCTAGAAAGCCTTCAGTGTTTCACTGGCCCCGTTTACATGGGTAGTTTTCCTCAATCTGATTGAAATCAATCGGATTAAGTGAATCTGATTTGATCTGTATACATGAACTTTGAGTAAAGAGATCCACGTTCAGTCTGAGTTTGCATGGCCCCGGCTGAATCTGATTGTATTGTTTCTTTTTGACATGCGCAGAATGTCACTCTGCCACTACCTGCAAATGTGTAAGAGAAGAAGAGGTGCACTTCCTGCTTCCTGTTTACCTCTAGAAAGATGGATCCACGTCGGTCCATGTACTTGCGGCCATTTGTTTTTCGTGTTGATATGGGTAAACGGAAAACGGGAAACCATCCGATTTTCCGATTTCCGTTTGGATGAAGGGAAACAAAAAACGGGAAACGACTCGTTTCCTGTTTTTGGTTTGGTAATCGAAAATCCAAAAACGGAAAACGAGCCTTTATCTGATATCTATTACAGGTTTATTATTCACAAGTTGGGACATAAAATACGGTTGTAATTCCTTTCGTAAAGCTTGCTTTGCCTTCACCCGGAAGCACTTCCTTCTTCTGCGCTGCTTCTTCTCCTTGTTCTGCTTCTGAAGCTACACTACGGCATATTACTGCCCTTTAGTGAAATTATTAGTTTGTCGAGCTTAAAGCCCATTTCGAAGCATCACCCATAACCATAATTCTTTTCTATAAATTGAGTTTCAAATTCTCACTATATATCTATGTTCTATTATGCTACTACATTCTAAACACATATTACCAGATGGAGAGTTACACATTACAAACAAGGTAAGCCTCGGTTCTGCAATGCTTTATCAATCAATCTTTATTTGTTCATAACAAGTGTTATCTCAAAACAACTAACAATCGGCAGCGCAGAAGAAGGAAGTGCTTCCAGGTGAAGGCAAAGCAAGCTTTACGAAAGGAATTACAACCGTATTTTATGTCCCGACTTGTGTAAAAATAAACCCGTAATACAGATATCAGATAAAGGCTCGTTTTCCGTTTTGGATTTTCAATTACCAAACGAAAAACTGGAAATGAGTCATTTCCCATTTTTTCGTTTCCCTTCATCCAAACAGAAATCGGAAAATCGGATGGCTTCCCGTTTTCTGTTTACCCATATCAACACGAAAACGAATGGCCGCAAAGTACACGGACCCACGTCGTGTTTTGTTGGGGTTTCTATTAAAAACTTTGTTTCCCCCACCGTCCAGTTCTTCTGTTTGTTCGCCATATTTGTTTGGGCACGCTCTGCGTACGTAACTACGTGCCTCTTACGTACTACAGAGCGCCTGCGCAGACCGAAAAATCCTCTCTATCAACCCAGTCCGCTCCACTCAGCCGTAGAAATACAATCAGATCCGGGTGAATCCGATTGGCTAAGGTGTTTACATGAGACATTTCTAATCTGATTGTAAACAGGATTTTTTGACCCATGTAAACAGGGCCACTGTCATTGGTCCAATGGCTCTGATTCTCCACCCAAATTTGTTTGAGGTCTCATTTATGAAATGGCTATTTATCCGCTGATGAAAACTGACTTCACATGACAGAAACAGGTTTAAACAGGTGACTAAAAGTTGATTCATGGACATTTTTAACTGATTCTGAATCTTTTCGGACCTTGCTGAAGTGGAAGTATAAATGCTTTGCTGTGTTTAAAATGTGTTTCCATTTGAATGTGTTGGTTTCTGATTGACATCTGTATCCCTATCAGACAGCACAAGGGCGAGCGGGAAACGTGTGGTCGGAGACGTGCACTACGCCTCAGCCTATGAGAGAGCAGGATACATCACACCTGTCCCAGGAGGGGTGGGGCCGATGACAGTGGCCATGCTCATGGAGGTGACTTTAGTTTGTTTTAATCTCATTATTTATGATGTTTGATAGTCTCAGTTTGATGCTGTTCAGTCAAATTTTATCCTTTTGTCACCAAAAGTAAAAGGTTCAAAATATGTTTTAATAAACTTTTTATCGTATGATGATTGTTTTTTAATCTAAGAGTTGTTTAAAAGTAAAGCTGCAGAGTAAAAATGTAGATAATCTTGGGTATTTGTAGTTAAAGTTTTTAGTTGTTTGACCCTTTAACAGCCCGCTCAACTGTTTGGCAGAGGTCAATAGATGCAGGAATTTTTCATTTGTAAAAAAAACATAACACATCATTGTTTGTTTCTGTCAATGATTTAGGATACAGAAATAAATGCAAATAAACCATAAGTACCGATATTTTCTTTGTGTAGGATTTCAAAAGTTAAAAGTTATTACTATTATAATCATTATTATTTTAAATACTAATCTAAACCATTTACTCATATGATTTTTATATATGTAATCTGTAAAGCATAAAAAACTTTTATTGTGTTTGTCAAACTCAATATCATCTATTTTAATTTATTTTTGCTATTTTATTGATAAACATTTTGACCTTTTCTAAGTTTTTTTTATTTTTTTATTTTTAGGTCATTACTTAATCAACCATTAGCTTTGAAAACCTTTCAATCCCACACCAATAAAATTTCTGTTTTTTGATTTACAGAATCAAACAAGGATTTGATTATTTCTGTTTTTTTAAAACATTAAACATCCCTGAATTTTCTTGATGACCTCTGCCAAACAGTTTAGCTGATAGTTAAAGGGTTAAATTCCCAGACTGATCAACCATTGATGAGATGAAGCAATGAGTAAATAAGTAGACGATGCATTTAAGTGCTTTTGGTCGACGCCCAACATGAAGGTTGGTCAGACGCATTCAAGGTCCAGTGGGAAAAATCTAACTCAGCGATGTGTTCATGTTCAAAGTCAGTTTGTTATTGGGATTAAATCCATTTCAGGGGCTTCTTTTTCATTCTTTGAGTAAAATAACTTTTGTAGTTTGTATCTGAATGTTTTTTTCTTGTAGTTTGTTTCAGTCTGTGTTTTTTCTTTTAGTTGGTTATAGTTTGAATACTGTTTCTTGGAGTTATTTATAGTTTGAATGTTTTTTATTAAGTTTGATATAGTTTCAATGTTTTTTTTTCTTTAAGTTTGCTTTAGGTAGAATATTTTGTCTTGTGGTTTGTTATAGTTTGAATGTATTTTCTTGTAGTTTGTTTAAATATTAATGTTATTTCTTTCAGTTTGTTATAGTCAGAATGTATTTTTAGTTTGTTTTAGTCTGAATATTTCGTCTTGTAGTTTGTCGCAGTCTAAACATTATTTATTTTAGTTGGTTTCAGTCTGAATGTTATTTCTTTTAGTTTGTTATAGTTTGAATGTGTTGTCTTGTAGTTTGTTTCAGTCTATGTGTTTTTTTCTTTTAGTTGGTAATAGTTTGAATAATACTTATTTAAGTAATTTATAGTTTGATTATTTTCTTGTATTTTGTTTCTGTCTGAATGTTTTTTTTCTTTGAGTTTTTTATAGTTTGAATGTTTTTTTATTAAGTTTGATATAGTTTCAATGTTTTTTCTTGTAGTTTGATGAAGTATGAATGTTTTTTAATTAAGTTTTTTGTAGATTCATTTTTTTCTCTTTTAATTTGTTATAGTTTGAATTTATTTTCTTGTAGTTTGTTTAAGTATGAATGTTATTTCTTTTAATTTGTTGTAGTTAGAATGTTTTTGTAGTTTTTTTCAGTCTGAATATTTTGTCTTGTAGTTTGTTGCAGTCTAAATGGGATTTCTTTTAGTACGCCATAATTTGAATTTTTTTGTAGTTTTTCTCAGTCTGAATATTTCTTTTAGTGTGTCATAGTTTGAATGTTTTTTTTATTAAGTTTGTTATAGTTTGGATGTTTTTTTCTGATAGTTTGTTGTTGTATTAAAGGAATACTACACCCAAACAACGATTTGGCCTCATTTTCTACTCACCCTCATGCTGAACAACACTGTGGAGTAGTTTTGGAACATCTGTCCACAAAAGTCGGCAATATTCCTCCATACTGCTGTAATCCAAGTGTCCTGAGCGGGTAACGTCCACCATTTACTGGAAACGACATCATTTAGCACATGTTTATAGCCTAAACAGCACCTCTTCGCATTTCTATGATACACTTACGGGTGCCTCACGGAGCCGCGCTGAACAAAACCAAACCACGCGCGCTTCTGCAATAATTAGGAGCGAGAGAACAAGAAATCCCACATTCTGCTGTGAGCGACGGAGCCGTGGACAGACACAAGAGGGGTCAGCAGAATGTGGGATTTCTTGTGTTCTTGTTTCTTGTTCTACGCCTCCTAGTTATTGCAGAGTGCGCTGCCTTTGTTTTGGTCAGTCATGCTCCGTGAGGGCACCCGTAAGTGTATCATAGAAATGCCAAGTAGTACTGTTTAGGCTATAAACATGTGCTAAATGATGTCGTTTTGAGTAAATGGTGGACGTTACCCGCTCAGGACACTTGGATTACAGCGCACGAGCAATATGGAGGAATATTTCCGACTTTTTGTGGACTTTTAAGGACACTGTTCTTTCGGGCTCTTACCAAAGTCATGATATCAATGTCAGTGGACAGCGAGGATTCCCCCAGATCTCCGGCTGCATCCTAGATGTTCCAAAACTACTCCACAGTGTTGTTGAGCATGAGGGTGAGTAGAAAATGAGGCCAAATCGTTGTTTGGGTGTAGTATTCCTTTAATGTTATTTCATTTAGTTTGTTATAGTTTTGATGTTTTTTTTTGATAGTTTGTTGTCATCTAAACGTTATTTCTTTTATGTAGTCTGAATGTTGTTTCTCTTAGTTTGTTGTAGGTTTATTGAGTTTTCTTGTAGTTTGTTTCAGGCTCTATGTTTTACTTGTAGTTGGTTACAGTTTGAATAATATTTCTTTGAGTTAATTATAGTTTGAATGTTTTTTCTTATATTTTGTTTCTGTCTGAATATTTTTTTTCTTTTGTGTGTCATTGTTTGAATGTTTTTTATGAAGTTTGTTAGATTCAATGTATTCTTTTTTGTAGTTTGTTGAAGTGTGAATGTTTTTTAATTTAGTTTTTTGTAGATTCAATGATTCTTTTTTCCTTAAGTTTGCTTTAGGTAGAATATTTTGTCTTGTGGTTTGTTATAGTTTGAATTTATTTTCTTGTAGTTTGTTTAAATATGAATGTTATTTCTTTTAATTTGTTGTAGTTAGAATATTTTTGTAGTTTTTTTCAGTCTGAATATTTTGTCTTGTAGTTTTTTGTAGTCTAAATGTGATATCTTTTAGTATGCCATAATTTGATTTTTTTTTGTAGTTTGCTTCAGTCTGAGTGTTATTTCTTTGAGTTTAGTGTAGTCTTAATGTATAATCTTGTAGTTTGCTCAGTTTCAGTGTTTTTTCTTGTAGTGCGTTTTAGCTTGAATATGAATTTGTCTTGTAGTTTGTTGTCGTCTAAATGTTAGTTCTTTTAGTTTGTTATAGTTTGAATGTTTGGTGGTCTTGTAGTTAATTTCAATCTGAGTGGTATTTCTTTTAGTTTGTTGTAGTTTTAATGTAAAATTTTGTACTTTGTTTCAGTCTGAATATTTCTTTACGTGTGTCATAGATTAGATGTTTTTTCTTATTAAGTTTGTCATAGTTTTGATGTTTTGTTTCTGATAGTTTGTTGTAGTATGAATGTTACTTCTTTTAGTTTGTTATAGTTTGAATGTTTTTTTGTGGTTTATTTCAGTCTGAATGTTTTTATTTGTGGTTACTTTCAATCTGAGTGTTATTTCTTTGAGTTTTATTTCAGTTGCAATATTTTTCTTGTATTTTGTTTCAGCCTGAAAATTTTGTCTTGTAGTTTTTTTGTAGTCTGAATGTTATTTCTTTTAGCGTGTCATAGTTTGAATGTTATTCTTTCAGGTTTTTTTTATAGTTTTAATCTTTTTTTTTCTTGTAGTTTGTTGTAGTCCGAATGTTATTTATTTTAGCGTGTCATAGTTTGAATGTTTTGTCTTGTATTTTATTTCAGTCTGAGTGTTATTTCTTTTAGGTTGTTGTAATTTGATTGTTTAAAGCTATGGTCTACGATTTGGAAGCTTTGTACATCTTAATAACACCGTTTATAATGCTGTTATGGTCCTATGGTCCTATCTACACAGTATAAAGACCAAAAAGAACGAAAAAAATCCGCTGAAAGTATATCCGCTGAAAAGCTGCATACTAGCTGACCAATCAAGCCTAGAAGGCAGTAAGGTTCAATTGGTCCGTGAGTTGGTCCGTGAGTCCATCCAATCCCCTGTCTCCCTCACTACGCAGCATCATGCGTAGTGCGTCATGGTCCCGCCTCCTCCCCTCTACCTCCGGTGAGCAGCTAGCAGCGTTAGCTACTGAACTATCATGGAGCCGGAAAAGCCTAGCGCCGAAACCGGGAAGCCGCTTCCCTCTCCCGCGGGGCCCAACGGAGCTCTGCCCGCGGGTCGAGGCCTGTTAGCGGGCTAACGAATGGCCTCAGCCGGCCGTCAGACCTTCAGCATCGGCCATTTCGCCCCTGGTTGATCAGGTAATGGCTTTGTTTACTACAGTGGGAGATGTCTGCTGAATAACTCTGGTTAGTCTGTGTCTGTCCTGGCTAATGACTTGTAGCGGAGCGGGTTAGCCTGTTAGCCGCTAATCGTTTGCACTGTAAGCTGAGCTGGGGAGGACAGGCCGAGAAAGATAAATCCTCCCCCACAATCGGCTCCGCTCTGGCGGCGCCAGACCCGCGTTGCCGCCGGTCCAATTGAAATGGCTACTGCTGTGTGTTACAAGGGGGATGTCTGTCGTGTTTGATACTTTCAGTTGAGCTGAGCTGTTTTTGATTGAGTTTGCTGCTGATATATTATGCTAGTCGCTCGTAGCTCTGTCCGAGGGGGCTTATATGAGGCGCCACGAGCTGGGGGCGGGATCTTGGAACACGGAGGGGAGAGGTGAGGGAAGGGGGGGCAGGCTGCGGTTTCGTAGACCACAGCTTTAATCTTGTAGTTTATTTCAGTCTGAGTGTTATTTCTTTTAGGTTGTTGTAATTTGATTGTTTAATCTTGTAGTTTATTTCAGTCTGAATGTTTTTTTTTTTTCAGAACACGGTGCAGAGCGCTCAGCGTTTCCTCCTGAAGGATCAGTCGAGGAGGTGATACACTCGGCGGTGGATGTGCAGCTCTCGAGTTCACAGTTTTATCTTTGTTTGACAATCTGACAGCTTTAATCTGCGAATCCAAAAGAGTTTAATTATGACCGATTTTATTCTTTACAAACATCTGATGTTAATAAATCTTGACATTTCATTCTGACGTTGAATCAAATGAGATTTATCTCTTTAAGCTTCATGTGTAGATTCTTCCTGCTCATAACACGTTTTATTCTTAAAACAAAATGCTGATGATCTTAACTCAAGAAAACTCTTCACAGTGTTTGGTGCTGACTCTAAATGAAACTGTAACATACAATAAGTCTGTTATTTATGATGAATTTAAAGATGTGTTTTGGCAGCAGCTCAAAGAACTGATCACGTTTCTTCCTGTGGAATTTGGGACAAAGAAAAGCTTAAAAAAGGTTTACAGTGTAGCTGCTGCTAAAATATCTTTGTTGATGATTGTAGACTTGTTCTAAAGTTTTGAGGTGTTTCGTTGTTTTTTGACCTGCCATGGCAATATTTTAATTTCAGCATCACTTTATAAAATCAAACATAAAAGCTGCTACAGTATCAGTGTTTCTTCATCCTTAAAAATTCTGGTTTCTGACCATCAAATCCCACAAAATATTTAATTTGATAACAGTTTGTTTATTAGAGGCTGATTAATGAACAAAATATCACTCAGTAAAAAAAAACTAAACAAAAAGAAGTGCTACAAGAGCACAAACCTCTGCAAAGGCATTTCTATCATTTTCAGACAAATTGTTCTTGAAAATGTGGAAAACTGCCCTCAAGCAATGCTGACAAATCCTTTAAATCCTGAATCTGCATCTGGATTCCGATCACCAACAAAATCTAATTTCTTATTCCTTCTGCCATGACCAACATTTCCAGAAAATGTCCAAATCCACAGAGCACAAACACCAGCAAACATGTCCTCCTTGGTGGCGATAAATAATACTAAATGAGCTCCTGTTCAGGTGTTGTAAAAGTCGTACAGTTTCTAGCTGTTTCTGTACAGGAGCAGGACTGATCTCTGTCACTGTGCCTGTTGGAAACACTACTGACATCATGAAGCTTCTTTTACAAAATCCAGGACATCCAGAAATCCAAGTAAAGTGCTGATGTTATAGGGTTAATGTAAATAAATTAAGAAGATTGTTATTTTTTTGTTATTGCAGTAGATTTCACAACAAAAAAACAAAAATTAAATTTGCTTTTCCTGACTTCCTCCCTCATGTATGTTGCTTGCTTTATGTAATTTCCTTTATCTAGTTGTTGTTTTTGTTTTTTAAAGGGGAAACTAATGAAAACAACAAACTGAATTATGTAAGAAACAAAATCATGGTTTTATTTTTAGGCCATAAACTCAGTCCTGGCTTATACACAGGGCTGAAGATTCAGCAAACAATTTAAAATCTACTAATACTGATGTACAAAAATATTTTGAATTCTCAGTCAAAAAAATTCACAAAAAAATAGGCTATTACAAATTCTATGATGCATATTACTAAAACTATTGCACTAAATTTGAATAGGAATTTTTATGTTGTTACATACAAGGTTCAATAAAGTTTACGTTTTAAATTGATCATTTTCATTCTTTAATTTTGTATTTTATTTCAATTTTTATGTTTTTTGACATATTTATGAGTGAAAAATAAACCAGACAAGAGATTGAAAATCGGTTCAGATTGATTTGTTAGATTAAAAGATTTTTTTACAAGAAAAAATCTTATGCAGAATTGCACCATAAATAACAAACCACAAAGATCAGTACCTAGAAAATAAACATAGTGCAAACTAAAACTTACTAAAAGATAAATAACATTTTTGAACGTTTGTTTTGAGTCTCTGTTGTGAATTCTATCAGAATTTTATAAACTGTTTCTGTCATGATTCAAAGTAACTGAGTTTTTTTATTTACTTTCATGTGAGCCAGCACAGGTACTCAGTTTCCCAGGATGCCTTGTGGTAGTTTTAAACTTAAGCTCTCTGCTGACACCTGCTGGACAAACTTTGTAGCTGCATTGATTCATCAGGTCAACAGTCACCTTGTCTTTTCAGGTGTTTTAAGTACAACAGTGAGTTCTGGTTTAAGATCATCTTAGAGTCTCAGAGAATTACACATTATTTCTGAAAAAATACCTAAAATAAAGGTCTGTGATGAAGAAATGAATATCAGTTTCCAAACTCTTCATGTTGCAACATAACTGTTAAGTGCTTTCGTACAGATTGATACAGATTAAATGTGAACAAGGACTACAGGATGGCCGGGGACCCTGATCCAGTGGTTTACTGATTTTTTAATTTAAGAAAAATAGAAACACCACAGGCACAGCCATGGGCACCAGCTTGATCCCAAACACAAAACTCAAAGCTCACCTGGATAAACAAACCTATAGTATGGAGTCTCTACATTATTCATACACACACAACGCCCTAACTGCCATAAATATGTATTACAAAATCCAGAGACAATGTCTGCATGCATCTTCACATTAATGTTTCTTTAAAAACTGAGTTTGCAGAGAAATTCCTCTTAAATAGGCTACACCCTAAAAAAAATTCTATATATAAAAAAAGTAATCCCTCAGTGGCTTGATCCCCCTCCCAGAAGAGAAAAAAAACAAGGAGAAAATGACTAAAAAAAGAGTATATAATACAATAAACCATGTATACTAGTGAACAAGGAGGGGAAAATAAATCATAAAAAATAAGTGACTACATAAAAATGAAATACCCTAATTAAAATGAGAGAACAAAAATGTGGAAAAATCAGCTGAAAACAGACAAGACAGCACCTGCTTCCTCTTTTCTCTGTCCCTGTGCTGTATCTTTACAGGCTGTAGGCCCGCCAAAACACACACACACACACACACACACACACACACACACACACACACACACAGCACTCAGCCAATCAGCTGTTTGTATGCAAATGAGTCCAAACAGAGCCTGACTGTGGTGTCAGGTTTCAGCACAGCGTGGTAACTCTGATGAAGCAGTGAAGCGCTGACAAATTTGTTTTAGTGACTGTCAGATAAGAAAAAAAGTCAAGAAAAGTTTTGTCCTATATGTCGATTTTTTTATAAATCAGTTTGAGAATTTTTTATACTATTATTTAGCTTAGTTTCAGTTTTGTAAATATTGACTATAGTGCGTAAAGTCTTATTATAGGTTCAAATGTATTGGAGAATAAGACCATCCAGTTAAATGTAATGTTATAGGTTGTTAAATCTGGATTATAATTTCATTTTTCCTTTTAGTATAGCATCTTGAACATTAGCTCTTTTTATTTTAAAATATTTTATTTAACTTGAGATGTCTGAGTTTGAAATGTTAAATTTCAGTTCAGTAAAACACTTCAAGCACAAACACTTTTATTTGGAAATGTTTAATTTTGCTTAATGTTTTAGTTTGAAATTATAAATTTGAAAAACACTATGAAGACACTTTGAAAAATTTGGGTGCTCTTAATTTTTGTGCTGGTGCACCTTAAACATTTTTTAGGTGCACATTTGCAACCAATGCAAAAAGTTAGTCTGGAGCCCTGCCTAAGTATATACTTATATCTCTCTCTGTATATCTATTTATCTATATCTTTATAAATACACGTATAGATAGCTGCACCCATCTGCACATGCATTCAAAGTCTAAAAGTGTCAAAAAGTAATAATAAATAGACAAAGAGCAGAGCAAAGAGGGCACAGAGCTGGATCCTAGAAGAGCTCGAACACACACAGGAGACCTTTAAAGTTACACTGTGACTGTGAACCACATGGTTTAGACTCAGAAGTGCCACCTCATTAATTAAGTATAACCTTTTTTTATTTTACTACAATAACACTAATAATTTAAATCATTAGCATGATCTATTTCACCTTTTGTTTTACACAAATTCATTTATTTTAATAAAAGGCTTTGGCAGAAATGTTCTACACTGTGACTCATTTCTGGAAAATTCACAGCATTTTACTATAAAATCTACAGTCACCTACACTGTAACATGTCCGTACCGTAAATTAGAAAAAGGGTTATTGATCATGAGAAAATTCCTTTTCATTCAAGAAAACTGACCAATAGCAAGTAAGACGTCTTTTAGCAAATATTTCACAGTTTGGAGGGAAAAGAAATGTTGAGTATGTCATTTATTGGCTAAAGATTACATTAGCTGATTTGTAGATTGATTGGTAAAATAGTTACATATATAGCAATGTAATCAATCAATCACACTTTTTTTGGATAGCACATTTCATACAAAAATGTGCATGCTTCACAAGAAGTACAATTAAATAACAATAAATGACATAAAAAGTAGAAAGTTGCATACAAATGAAAATAAAAAGACACTATCTGACGATACACTATCTTTGACTAAAAGTGAGGAAACACAGGAGATAAAACTTAAACTATTATTAAAAATTACAAGAAATTTGATTAAAATAATACTATAGGGAAAGAAAGGTATATAAATAATTAATCAATATTATAAAATCTAAATAATTAATACGGTCAGATGTGTCATAAAAGCAGGTAAAAGTAGGATTGGTAAAAAGAAAAGCAGCACACAGAGAATAAAACTCCAAATAATAAATCTGAACTAGAATGTAGAAATAAAACAGATTAAAAGGCTTAAAAATAAATAAAAAAGGTAATAAGAAACAGCAATGACTAATCAGCTAAAAGCTATAGGTGTTGAGTTTGCTTTTAAAAATATGAAGAGTAGCTGCTGCAACAAAATACAGCAAGTTCACTGTCATTTAACATGCATTAAGAAGAAAGTTGGAGAAAAATGTTGTAAAACTGTTTGTGAAAATCAAGTGAGGATGCCGTTTCTGAAAATACAGCAATTATATAGTGAATAAAAAAAAATACAGCTCTTTTAAACTTAACTGAGTCTCACTTTGGTTCATTGAGAAATAAAAATCCACTACAAGCCTCCAAAACCCCAACAGTCCAGTCCAGTCCAGTTCTTACAGCCAAGACAACAAACCAAACCCCAATAATCCAGTCCAGGTTTCCCCACAGACCCGAAATTTAAAGACTCACCAGGAAAAACAAACTCACAGCCCGACAGGAACAGAAGCGGACTTGATCACCTGGATGGACACTCAGGTGGACTCATGTTCTGGGTCACTCGGCTCGGTCTACAGGTGGTCTCTGGTCTGCAGGTGGAAACATCTCCTCAGGAAAACGCCACAGGATCCAACAGGTACAGGAGGTGCTTCCTCCACCTCCACTTACCACCAGCACAGGTAACCGCGGGGGCGTGGTTCAAATTGCGCGGGGAAACAGAAGGAGGTATGTGATTGGATAATTGAGTCTCGTGCGCTGATGGGAGAGGGGTGGACGAAGGTAGGCAGCCACAGCACTGTGGTGAAGACATGCAGACCTCCTCAGCTCTTTCCTTAACACTCTTCCTTAACCCAGACGGCAAACCCATGAGGTAAAGGGAAGTAGGAAAGGAGGAAAGGAAAGGAACTGCAGTAAAAGAGGAATTCGACTGCACTTACACTTTAGTGTCAGATTTATACAACTAGAAAAGCACTCGGAGAGCGCAGACCTCCGCCAGCACCACAGTCCTCTCCCATATAGTGATTTTTACCATAAATATTAGTCCTACATTTATTTCGTGTAAATATTTAGATTCCTTGACCATGAAAACATACCATTAGTAATTGGTTTCATAATGATATCTATTTTAGTTCAGTAGTTATTCCGGTTTTGAGTATTCCAGTTAGTTGATCCGGATCAACACCAAAATCGAATCAGTTCTTCCTTTTCCCATGCTGAACATTTCCTGAAAATTTCATAAAAATCCATCCATAACCTTTTGAGTTATTTTGTTCACAGACAGACAAACTCCCGAAAAAAAAACCTTCCTTGGCGGGGGTAATAATGATTTCCTGTGATGTAGGTAAGCCATGACAAACTACAGTGTTCTGAAAATGAACTACAAGAAGCGTCTTTGTCATCTGCTTTACCTCACAGAGTTGCTTTGTGTTGGCTTCATCTATTAACATGAACAATCCATTGTTACCTCCGCCAAGGAGGTTATGTTTTCGGGAGAGTTTGTCCGTCCATCCGACAACAAAATAACTCAAAAAGTAATGGATGGATTTGGATAAAATTTTCAGGAAATGTTCAGCATGGGAAAAGGAAGAACTGATCCGATTTTGGTGTTGATCCGGATTTGCATCTGGCCGTTGTGGCGAAAAATGTGATTTCTGCGAATAACTACTGAACTAAAATGGATATCGTTATGAATCCAGTTGCTAGTGGTATGTTTTCATGGTCAAGGAATCTAAATATTTCCATGAAATAAAGGTAGGACTAATATTTATGATGAAAATGACAATATGGCTGAGGACTGTGGCGCTGGCGGAGGAAACGTGGTTACTAATATATAATATTAATATAGGAAACAAGTGCCACACTTGTTTATTATTCATCAACATAGTGGATGGTTATGGAGAAAAAGAAATGCTTTAAATTAAGTGCTTTTTTAATTCTAATAACTGTTTACCCGTCCACCATTTTAAAAAGAATATTAATAAAGAAAATGATTTTTGGTGGAAAAATCATTTTTGCAATCATGCTCGTGCATCTTCATGATGCAGGAATCGTACCAAATGTGGGAACACCTGAAACATGTTGTGTTTTATCCGTTTACCATCACTGGTTTGATTTTCATCTGAACTTTTGAAGCTTTGTTGTGTCAAAATGGATGCTGCCATACTGCACGTGTAAGCTCAACCACACTTCAGATCAACCTACTAACAAAACAAGAGGCCGTATTGAGACAGGGCTTCAGCCCATCTGACCAACAGCAGATCTGTGCAGATTTAAACTGAAAAAACTCGGATCTGAGTGTTTGCCCAATTTCAAGACCAAAAAATGTCACTTGATTTATTGTAATCCACAATTTCCTAAGATCTGCTGTAAGATCTTATTGAAGATTTTAAAAAAAGAAGCTAAAATCAAGACCGGAGTTGCGTATAATAAGTAAAATAATCTGTCGATAAAACAAGGCAAATTTAACTTAAGTCAAATTTAAGACCCTCACTGAGTCAAACTTTCTGATTCATTGGCAGATATTTTTTCTTCATGCCTTTTCTTAATGCCTTTTTTTGTCTTTCATTCCTTAAAGTAAGATATTTATCTGGACTGGTTAAGTAAACATGGATCTGAAAAAGCCTTTTAGATATTCTTGACTTGAAAATAGCCTAACACACTTGTCTACATCTGAGTTTTTGCAGTGTGAAGTCATGTCGATCATATCCTGAATTTACAAATCCTCAATTTAATCAAAAACTTGTGCAATATTAAAAAAAAAACTTATCCCTCTACAGTAAGAGCACATGGATGCATCATGTATTTAGACCAAAACCCTTCTCTGATCCACATTGTAGAGGCTCTGATCAGATCGGTGTAAAAAACAAAACAATTATTAACAAACCTTTATTGTTCCATCAATGAAAAACAGACGATTATGTACAAAACATGAGACACTGAACTTCCTGTTTGGATTTTTTCTTTTTAAACAGTGAAACATAACAGCTGTCAATCAAACATCCATCAATCAAAAGGTCAACAGAAGGACACAGAGCTACATTTAAAGGAGCAAACCACTGTTTTTAAGGTTGGGTTATGATGCTGTGATTAAACATTATATTGTAAATTTCATGGCTATCCAGAGGATCCTTGTTTTGAAGCTCCATGATGATTCACTGGCTTCCTGTCAGGAAACAGCAGGACCAATCAGCATCTTTAGAGAGAAAAGAGGTGGAGCTACAGTCAGGTAACAAGCCTTCAGGATCAAGTCATTTAAAAACAGTGGTTTGTTCCTTTAAGGTTATTTTTTTAAGTTAAGCTCGTATAAATAATATAAAATGACATGGAGCTTCAGGTTTTCTACAAAAACAATGTTTTGGTGTAAAAACAGCTGGTGGACGGATTGTTCCTCTTCTTTCAGATTGTCACATTGACACAAACGAACCATCAAACGCATCACAAAGGCACTGCTGCTGCTCTCTTCACTTCCTGTTCCTGTCCACATTAAAGGAACAGTCCCACATTTTCACACACGGTCCATCTCACAGCGCGAGGCGTTCACTGTCGGCTGGTGAGCGTGGAAGATCAGGATTCAACAGTTTAGCTTCTGCTCAAAGATACATGAGAGATAGGGAGGATCAGCAGGATGTTAATGTGATCTACAGGGGCTGTAGATAAATTTACTTTATCCTTGATTTATCGGCTGATGTGAAGCTTCACAGTCACGCAGGGAATGGTTTTCCAATGATGATCCAAGTGGAGACTGGACTGGTTCAGGTTTTTGAAGACATTTCGCCTCGTCTGCAATGTTTGAACCAAAGAGTATTACCTCTATCAGACTGCCCAAGAAACCTGTTCAAACCCGGTTACAATCGGCTCCTGTCGCCAGTTTGAAAGGGCATTACGACCCGGGTTGACTAACCCTGCAAGCGACACAGGCCCCGTTTACACGACAACATTGTCACCAGAAAGAAAAGTTTCCGTTTTCTTTAGTTCTCCACGTTCACACATAGGTGTGATGACATGGCTCCACGAGAACGACTGAAAACGTAGTAGCGTGCATGCCAGGCCAGCAGTTGGTGATGTAAATTTGTAGGGGAACAACAAGATAATTTTTCAGTTACAAATGCGTCCCTGCTGGTCTGAGTATTGACGCAACAAATCCACATTTTGTGAAGCGATAACAAACCGAGTTGTGTTCACACCGAACGCAACTCTGCAACCATAATCGCGTTGCTCAAGTCGCGTCCCATGTCCATAAATACCTCATTTCGGTCACCATCACCGTCGCTTTGGCTCGGTGATGTCACGTCCACTCGAGTTTCACCGCCATCATATCATATATCATATAATAGCATGTATAAGCTGACATTGTTCCAACTGCATCCTTTCACTAATCTACCAAAAACAAAACGCTGCAGCTGATGCCCTGCAGCAGCATGTGAGTTTCTTGGGGTCCGTGAAGGTGGAACTAATGTCCTCACTGACTAATGTTTCCACAGGGACATGTGGCCCTTTTCCATGAGCACGCCTTGGCCCTACTCTACTTGGCCCTACTCGATTAGCAACATGTTTCCACTAGCCTGGTACCTCCTAAAACAAGCTAGTTTTAGTACCGACTCCGCTCTGGTTCCAAGTGAGCTGAGTCGATACTAAAAGATGACGTCACCGACTCCCGGCTACTGATTGGTCAGACAATGTCGTCATCAATGAGTCATGAGTCCGACAAGCTAGCATGCTAGCGGTAGCTACCATTAGCTTACCCTCATACGTCTTTTCTTTTGCAGCTCGATTGCTCTTGTCCTCGACTTCATTCTGTTGTATAGCTTCCAAAACTCTCCTGTGCTTCTCAAGGGATATTTCTTCTTACCACCTGCAGCCTTCTTCTGCTTTCCTTTTTTAGTCAGTTTGTGACAAAAAGCCACAGATTGTTGTGTCGCGCTCAAAATGACGTAACCGCAGAGCCGCTCAGCCCGTTGGGCAGCTGACTGGGGCTAATGGAAAAGCAGCACAAGGCGAGTAGAGTAGAGCCAGGTAGAGTCGAGTCGAGTAGAGTAGGGCTAGTGGAAAAGGGCCAATAGATTGTTACTCTAGTTTGGAATAAAAACAGCCTGTCATGGCTACTGTCACTGTCACATACACGCACCGCTGATTGGCTGCTGCCACACAGCCACACACGACATCACTTGAAAAGATCAACTCTTTCAACTTTAGCAACATGTGATGAGTGAGGTGATCGCCTTGAACGCTGCAGTCGCATCGCCGGAGAATTAGCCCCGCCCCACCGCGGCTTTACATTGACTTTGCATGGAGGGTGATCGTAAAGGATGTTCAGATCACGTTTCGGTGTGTAGGCACCTTCAGTAGCACACATGTTGCTCATAAGGCTGGGAAATACATTGATTGAATCGATTAATTCGAATTATTTTCTGCAGAAGATTTAAATATTAAAAATCATTCACTTGCTTAAATTGTAAGTAGTTGCAAAGTTTGAAAAAATATAAATACAGAATTTTTACATTTTTCACGATGGTGGCGCCATCAGCTTATGCAAAAACACTTTTCTAGGCTTGTATTTATTTTTTTTAAAATTAGATTAAAAATTGATCAGAGAAATATGTTAACAAGCTGCGAAAATCCCTCAGCTTTTCGTGTTTATGTAGGCAAACCAGCCTGCATTAGAACTACATAGTCAAAATTTTATGACACACACTTTAATTTTAATAGGAAAGTTCTGATTGGTTTAGGAATATATTTTGACAACATAAAGGTAGAACTTGATTCATGTCATTTTTGTGTCACTTGGAGTTTTTTTGCTTTGAGAGGAAAGAAAATCGATTCAAATCGTATAACGAGTTTTGTGGGGAAAAAAATCAGGGATTTTATTTTTAGGCCATATTGCCCAGCCCTA
Organism: Scarus forsteni; assembly: GCA_036419115.1. NCBI lineage: Eukaryota > Metazoa > Chordata > Actinopteri > Labriformes > Labridae > Scarus > Scarus forsteni. Next base: position 10,494,197 of record JAZDUH010000425.1, read on the forward strand.
GTTGCTCGGTAGTCATCCAAAGCTGTTGTTGTTATGAGGTGCATGCACTATCTTTATTTGAAAGTATTATGTGCGTGTGCAGCATATCACCGTTTCCCTGACAATGAGGATCCTAGTTTTCACCCTTGACCAAGTTTTCAAAAGTTTGTGGATTCTGGCACTCTGGGCATCGTTATTGTGTAGACAGAAGATGCAAATGCAAGAAAACTCTCAGTTTTCTGCTGTTTTCGTTATCATAAAAACACAGCGTAGGTCAACAGCTCTTTTCAGATTGTTCACATATTAATTGTCGACCGAGCATCCATATTCTGACACTACTCCAGTCCACTCTAAAACTGAAGGAAAAGAGGTGAAACATCTTCAAGCACCTGAGCCAGTCGCCTCATGGATCAGCTGATCATCATCTACATTAAGAAATCAATCACAGGTTGAAAAAGAAATAGCCCATGAAGAGACCTCTGCAAAAGTCTCATTTATGTGCCAATAAACATTCAATTTGTCCTTAAAACGAAATTAATAAAATGACATCAGAGAGAGCGTTAAACAGTAATAAACATGTACATTAGTTTCTGATTTAAGTGCTGATTAATTATCAATAAATCATTTTGATCTTTGTGACTCACACAAACACACACACCTGCACAGGTACAGGACCGTCCGACAGCAGCAGGGACACAGAACAACACAAACCTCTGCACACATTCACACAAACACACATCACACAAGCTCACATTTAGGTGCTGCTTTTCCACCATGTGGTATCGGCTCCACTCTTCCTCTCTATTAAAGAGCCCATGTTCTGCTGTGTTGAGTTTAAATGCCCTTTACAGTGAATTACACATCTCCTCCACATGATGGAGCACTTCTATGAATAAAGATCTACAGTATCAGGACTCCCCCTCTCTCCCTGTTCACAGTGCCAGTATCTGCCCAAAACTGTTTGTTGTCCCCGCCCCCCTCAAACAGACCTGAGGGCAAAAGCCAAGACCTTTTATTATAACCTCGCTTTTTAATATTTCTCCTTTTTTACATTTTAACATGTTTTATTAAATCATACATTTAAGCTTTGCTTGTTTTATCATTCTTACTAGGGCTTAAAGATGTATTGGTATTGTATAGATATAAAGATGTGAACATTCAAGATATTAATATCGAAAAAGCAACAATATAAATGATTTAGATTTCCCCTGCGCCCGCCCTGCGTGTACAGCTCTGGAAGTCACAACAAATTTCATTTTTATGATTGCCCTTGAATGCACCGCTTGGTTTTTACCCAACATGTAGTCATATTGTATCGTATCGATATCGAGATATCTGGCATGAATATCAAGATATGAAATTTTGTCCATATCGTTCAGCCCTAATTATTACCCAAAATTTTGCATTATTCATCTGAATCTCTTGATTTATTTTAATCGTATTATTACTTATTTTCTGTTTTATTTTTCAACCCACAAGTGCATGTCCACAGTTCCTAACTCAAACACACAGTTCTGTTAAATCAAGACCTTTGATTAACATATATGTTTTGAATGTATTATTTTAATAAATTTGAGCTTGTTCTTATTGTTGGTTTTTGAAGTTACTTTCCCCTACTTGTTCTCTGTTTATGTAAAGCTCTTTCTGCCACATACATTGTATGAAAAGTGATATACAAATAAAGTTGATAGATTGATTGATGCTTCATCAGCAGTTTATCCCAGTTGGCTAAGGTTGGCAAGCCCACTGCAGACAACAGACTGTACAAAAAAATGAAGAGTTTAAAACGTGAATTTTAACTAAGGTTGTAAAAACAATACTTCCATACTTGTTCAATTTCTAAACTGAAACACCACAAATTTTTCTGATCTATAGTGTCGATATATCGAAGCTTACAAAACAGATCCAGAATAAACTTTTTAACCAAGAGCCTCAAAGACGAGCAAAAACAACTGTGAAACTGCGGGGAACCTTTCACATGGCTTAGCTCAAAACTCAAAGAAGAAACTTCAGTAGAAAAGCACCCAAAGTAGCAAGCTAGCAAACCATTTCTGGCAATAATTTAACTAAATAAAGACCGTTTTTGTTTTATGGCTTTGATTTGCATATAAAGTGAATACAGAGAAGAAGGCAACAGATTCTCAGGGTTGGCTGTACTGACTGTGCCTCTGAAAGAAGTAATGCTGTGTCAGAACATTACATAGCTGTTCAAATATTTAATGAAGTGGCTGAAAATCCTCTCAGCCACCTTTTACCTTCAATGACAACAAACTTGGTCGACTGGTAAGTGCGTGATTTTTACTTGAAAACAAGCCACAAAACTATGCTGGGTCGACTTTATGATTAGGCGAAAAATCTTATAGTGCTTTATTTTTCCTCCAGAAGGTCCCCATGTTGGCACTATTTTATAACACAGTTGATGTCGGTGTGTTCTATCACATGTGCGCATTATACCCTTTCATACTTAAAGGATAACTTCGGTTTCTACAGCTTTCACATTGTTTATAGAATGAAGTAGAACAATATACTCACCCAGAAGGCTTTCCTGATCCAAACAGTGCTTCAGGAGATATTTAGATCCAAAATCGAGCGGCGGACATCCGTATAATGGTAGCACATAGGGCATACAGCGCCGCTCCTAAAACTGCATTAATCGTCCAAAAACTCATTAGTTTCACCAATATTTCATCATGGTCCACTCGCGCTACTCCTCCATTACAGTCTGGGGTCGCTCCACCCATGTTTTGGTGACTGTGCTGACCTCTGAACTGGAAACTTTCTTCATGGCGGCCACGCATGCGCAGTACGGCTCATTGTTTCAGCGGTGACTGCCGGCTACTGAACAACTTTCTTCTTCCAGTTTTGTGCAAAATAGACGAATATCTATCGGATGAAGATGTTGTGGACGAGAATTTTGAATATGATGGGTGTCCTTACAGTTTCAAGCCAGAGTTTACAGATGAGGAGCTCATCGAAAGGAGGAAGCCGTACTGCGCATGCGCAGCAGCCGTGAAGAAAGTTTCCAGTTCTGAGGTCAGCACAGTCACCAAAACATGGGTGGAGCAACCCCAGATTGTAATGGGGGAGTAGTGCGAGCAGACCGTGATGAAATATTGGTGAAACTAATGAGTTTTTGGACGATTTTAGGAGCAGCGCTGTATGCCCTATGTGCTACCATTATACGGATGTCCGCCGCTCGATTTTGGATCTAAATATCTTCTGAAGCACTGTTTGGATCAGGAAAGCCTTCTGGGTGAGTATATTGTTATACTTCAGTCTATAAACAATGTGAAAGCTGCAGAAACCGAACTTTTCCTTTAAATTAGCGGGTCAATGCAAGTTTTTTCAGTGTGGGTTAACCTGCTAACAATCGGCAAGTGACTCTTTTCCCACTGCCAGCATACATCATCTACTTTATTTGGAAATTTAAGTTCAATTGCAGCCTTCAGCCTTAAAAACATGAGTTAACTTAACCTGAAAAGGCTATTGGTATAAGTACAGTAAGTTAGTTAAACTGAAAAATTTGAGTTGAAAGGGTGTGTAATTTTATGTTCCTTTGACAAGACAAGGAAAATTTTCTCAAATGAATAAAGTAATATAGTTAGTAGGATCAAGTTCCAACAACAAAAATGTGTGGGTCAACAACTTGTATAACAGAATTGTGTGAGTTTAAATAACAGATGGTTGTAAGTTTCTTTGACAAGAGAGAGCAAGTTTTTTTCTTATAATTTACCTTCCTAAATTGAATAAAACTTTTATTAAAGTTGAGATTACTAATGTTTTTAAGGCAGCAATTGAACTTTAGATTTTTAAGTTTGACCAGCCTAATCATTTTACAGACACGGTTCCTGTACTTTGTACTTTTGTCCCTCTTTGAAAATGTACAAACTCTGCGCTGATGATACAGAGGTGGATGGAATTTGTTGCTGAGACAGCAAAGACTCATGTAAGTTACAGACGGAGGGGACGGGCGTGATGTTATGCCATGGGCACGTTACACAGACGTCATCCCTAAATTAGCGGATCGACCCGGGTGTGATGTTCTCACTGAAGCCAATCGGATGTGAGCCACTGAAAACCTGCGTTGCTTACAGGGTCAGTCTGAAAGGGGTATAAGATAGCAGATAGCCCTGGATGCTTACCACTGATTCAGAGCTAAGAACAGGACCACTTGTGGGTTTGGGCTTGCAGAGGCCTATATCACGAAGCAGGATTAATGTCTTAGCGAGGTAACTTCAGGGTTAACTCTTGATTATCGATAGCACGAAGCCAGTTAACTTCTTATCGGAGTAGATCACGATGGTGACTTACTCTGAATGGCTAACCTGCTCCGGAGCAGGATAAGTTTGGGGTTGAATCTGATCCTGTGAAATGACCCTCGCACTAGCCAATCAGCTTCTCCAAATCAATGACCTGCACTCTTCTCCTGAACCCGGTAGAAGGAGGCGCACAACTCTTGAGATGAGCATGAAGATGAGAAGGAGTGTCACAATACCGATTTGACCCACTAGATCAACCTGACGATGTGATAGGAGACATACCAGTTCTCACGGCCCGGAATCATCTATACCTGTGTGCTATTTTGGAGCCGTTTATTCCCCGTGTGACCCGCAGGAGCGGTGCACTAACTGTCCTGCTGTCATTTTGCGTCGTCCTGCAATATAAACTTCACGTCTATAGCCCCTTTCATACATTCAAATGCACCAAAAAGTGCTTGACAAATAAAGGGAATGTAATTCTTATGTGAAACATCACATTATTCTATTATTCCATCATGCCATTCCTGCACTTTATTCATGTGTTTGAGGGTTTTTTTTTCTTGCTGATTTTAAATTGTTAATTTGGGTCAGACATCAGATCGATGTGTTTTTATGATTTCATTGAGGTGATGACTTAAATCTTAAATGTAGCTGATGTGACATGAAACAGACCAACCTCCCAGACGCAGTTATGCTTTTGTATTTACTTTTTATCTGCTCCCACGACCTCCTCACGACAGAGGGATTACATCTGAGGGAATGGGGTGATAATTGTCAGACATGCAACACATTTTCACAGTATATTGCTTCATGGGATTCATGAGTGTCAGATTTAGCCAATGATGAGTAATTGGAGCGTTTTCACAGTCCGCCACACACTTTGTCTATGATTTACGGCTGCTACAATGTTTCCTTTCTCCACTATAGCCGACAGGCTTTTTCATCCTCATATTTTAACTCTATCAGATGCCGCTCTTCACATTAAATATAAAGCCCTGTCAGTGCATTCCAGGCGCTTCTCAGCGTGCTCTCCGCTCATGATTGTGATTGGTCAGCTGCCTCTGAGCCCTCCCTTTATATGTGCGCATTCACGGCTCTTGTTGGGACAATCCTTGGTTGAGTTACCGTGTTGATAACTTGCGTCGTGCTATCGATTATCCTGATTGCCATTGTTGCAGTTACTCAATCCTGGATAGATGTGAGTTATCGGGGATAAGTTGACCGTGCTTCGTGATATAGGCCTCTGGTTACACAAATACACCACCAGGTAAATCCAGAACTCTGCTGCTTCTCATTTTTCACAGATGTTTGTCCCCTTTCTGAATCTCATTCTTAAGAATCTCGTTCCTCTGTTTACTCTGATTCATAAAGCTAACCATGTACATCCACAGTAAAAGGAACTTCATCTTCACTTGAGTCAAAATCACTCATGTTTGGTTCAGTGTTAGTTTCCTCTGCCGTTTTGTCTTCCCAGAATTCACCCAAAAAACTGTCCCTATCAAGAGCAATGTACAGTATCGGCTGCCACAGCTTCTCCTTAAAGGCACAGCACTGCTCAGAGCCCTTTCAGCCACTTCGCTGACTCTTAAAGTGCGTTACAATCCAACTTAAAAGTACTGAACTATCCCTTTAAGTTAGCGCCCTTGTCCCTTGAGGGAATGTCTAACGTCCTAGCATGTTGGACGAAGCATTGTCTAATGACACAACCAGAAACAAGTGGACTAACTGATGTGAGTTGCAGGGGCATAACGACTTCTTAGTTCATGAAATGTTGCAAATAAATTAATTTCTCGCAAGTTAGACTGTGTGTGGGAGTCTATATTCACGTGGAATTGTCGAAGATATATTTAAAATAATCTCCCTGTTGTGACCTCATAGTGTTAGTTTATTTAAGGAGAGAAATACCTAAACTACGATGGCGAGTATCTCTTTGTCATCAAGTTGTTTATTTTGTATGGACTATGTATTATTTTATTTCACTTTTTGCCGAGATACTGAGCAGGTGTTTGAGATTCAACTGCTTTGCTGGTGTTGTATCAAAGTTTGCAATTCTGGTATCATGACAACCTCATGTTGAAGAGACTAATGACCATTGAGCAGCCTGGATGATCGTTTAGAGCCATCGGAGCTTCTCCAGGCTGAGAATACAGATGGATCAGGGGTGCACAATAAACGAACCAGTTTGGACAAAATATGGACACTAAAAAAAAGCTGCCACAAAATCAGGTATTTTATGCCTCAAAATAAAGACAAAAACATTCCCTTTTAAGCCCGAAGAGACTGGCTGTCACCTCAATGTTCCACTGTTGCTCTGTTGGACATAATGGTGGATTGTCTCAGCTTTCCTATGAGGACCAAATCTACATCGAGGAGGAACCATCAGTAAAAACTGACATGAAAAACAAGATCTCAACACTAAAACAGAGCAGGAAGCAGCCGAGTTGAGCCGTTACCACAAATGGAAAGCAACACTAGATGTGAACACATAGAGCAGCTGGTGCCTGGGCCCCTCTTAGAAAGTACATCTATGTGGCTGCCATCTTGAAGAGGGGTATCCTGCATCGTATTAGGCTTTTGTAAAAGCTCTTTTTAATGTACCTAGTTATTGCCTTCACTTATTAAAGGTGTTGCAGCATTTCTCCAGATCATGCAGTGTGCTTCCAAACTTTTGAACAGTAAAAAATGAGCCAATGATCATCTTTATAACGCAAATGTTGTTGTTTGGTCTTCAGAGAATCACAATGATTTCATATAGTGTGACATTTTGGGAGAGAAAACCTGCAATTAACTTTACTCAAATGTCCTGTTTCATAAACATGTCCAACATTGATGAAAAATTAAATGTTTCACATTTTAGCATCTTAAGAGCTTCATTAACTTACATTCATAATAAGCCATAGATATCCCTCTCCAAGATGGCTGCCATGTCTGTGTATCTCAGAAGCCCATAAGCAGCATCTACTTGTTAATGCTATTGACACCTCTGACACCACCCGCTGATGACATCACTCCACGGGCACGCCCTCCACGCTCTCCTGGGAGATCTCAGAGTCCAGAGAGTAGCAGGAGCTGCCGTTGTCCTGATTGTCCCTGTTGGGCTCCTCAGCCAGCGTGGCGGTGCCAGCTGAAGCCCCGCCCCCCGCCACACCCCCTCCGGGCTCTGCAGCCGCCTCACAGAAGTGGGCGGAGGCCTGGAAGAGCTGGCTGCAGAGGCGGTTGTAGCGGTGGTAGCGTGACGGCTTGCCGGTGTGCGTGTACATGTGCTCCTGTAGCTGGCTCTTGTGGGAGAAGCGCAGGCTGCACACGGCGCACGCAATCTTTCGTTTGCGTGAGTGTAGGATGGCTGTGGCGGGGCTGCTCCCTCCACCTCCGCCTCCTCCGCTGCCCCTGCTCCTCCTCAGCTCCGCCGCCAGCTGGTTGGCGAGCGCCTGGCTCTGCCTCAGCGCCTCCTCCAGGCATCCTGCGTCGAGCTGCTCCTGCGATCCTGGAGGCCCCTCCTCCACGCCGGCATCCAGGTCGCCGCTCTGTGACAGCCCCTCCATCAGGCGGGCGGGGTCAAGGGCGTGGCTAAAGAGGTGCTCCCGCAGATCTTCAGGGGAGGAGCAGCGCTCGCCACAGCGGGGGCAGAGCAGGACGAGGGGCCGGTCTTTAAACAACAGGCCCTGACTGGGACTGCTGCCCTGAGCTGGAGATGGAGACCCCGCCCCCTGCCTCTCCTCCCCCTCGCCCTCCTCTCCATCCTCTTCCTCTAAACGCTCCTGCTTGATACGAGTGGAGATGTCCGAGTCATCCCCGGACGCCACGGAGCAGACGTTCCGTAGAGAGGACGCCTGGTGGTCTGAGGGGACCCCTTCCAGTCCCACAGCCAGGGACCGCCCCCCTCTGCCGGAGGAGCGTCCGTCCTCGGGGGCGCAGCGGGATACTGAGGTGGACTTTGGGACTCCTGGAGCGTCTTTGTTGGCGAGCTGGGAGGAGATCTGGATGCCGTACAGGTTGGACATGCGGACCATGTCTGCGGTGGTCTCCGAGGTGGCCTCTCCGGGTTTGCGGCACAGCTGGTAGGCGTGGAGGAACTTGATCCCGTCCTGCAGGCGGCTCTGGTCCACGGGCTGTTTGGGACACATGCCGGTGTACATGATGTGCAGCAGGTAGCTGAAGACGTCCGGCTGGATGTCTGTGGGCTGGATCTTTATACACTCACTACACAAACACACACAAGTTAAAGGTAATAAGTCCTCTATCAGGGAATCGTGATCTTTTATTTTGCAACATCCAATATGCCAGTGAGGTAGGTGATCATGGGGAGAGATTTGTCTCACACAAATACATCCACAATTTTCACCTGTTTTTAAATTTTGTGAGTGCATTCACCTTGAATTATCGTTTGTAAATCTTCAATTCTGCTTGTGTCCTGTTGGAAGTGCATTTGCGGATCAACTGACACCTGCATTAATTTTTGGGACAAACGTAACGCAGTTTCCAAGAAATGCACACACATTCGGAGGGATTTATCACATTAATATGCGAACAAATATTAACCTATTTTCACATGTGTTTTTGAGATCGGCAAACATATTCATGATTTCACGTGTTTTTCAGGCTCACAAATATATCCACGAGTATTTTTAAAGTTTGTGAGAACATTTATCATGACTTATCATTTGTAAATGTATATGTGACACTCCTGCTGCTGTGCTGTAAATGACAGGTATGAGGGATGTTAGGATCAACAAAGCATTTCTGATTCTGATTCTGTGAGTCTTCACCTCGACTGGTGGATGAAGATCATCTTGAAGTAGTTGGAGAAGGCGGCCAGTACGGCCCGGTGAGCTTTAAAGTAGACGTTTCCGATGGCGACGGTGCAGTCACACAGGAAGCCGAACTCTCTCTGCACGTTGAGCTGCTGCAGCAGGAAGAGGCTGTGCGACGACACCTCCATGGCCCCGCCTACCACACCTGGACAGGTAATATACACAAAAAATTAAGAACAGACCGGAGAGTCTGAAAAATTCCTTTAAAGGAGACATATCATGCTGATGCATGATTTAATACTTACATATAATAAATTTGAAAACAAGACCTTACACCCCCTTAATTTTCAAAAAATGAGATATTGTATTTTTTCTGATATCCTAGAACGAGAATTGATGCCTCTGAAAATAGGTCATTGCGAGATGTCCGCGAGATTTAAATTGTCGTGACGACACGAGGTACCTTTCTTTTTATTGGAGTAATCTGATAAAACACTTCCTCTTCTGTGATGTCCGTGAGCCACAAAACCGTCACCGAGGAACACATCCACCAGCAGCAGTGTATAGCTCCCTAGTTCACATTCACTCATTACCAGCTCTGGCCTGTAGGGGGACTCAATACGCGGTCGCTGCTTTGAGCCTGCCGGAAAAAAACAGTAGAAGAAGAAGGACAGGCTGGCTCAACCCTCTCGGCAGCTCTGACAGAACTGACCAATCAGAGCACAAAGGGCTGTGACGTTGCGAGGTAACTGTAGGTCATCCTCAGATCTGAGCTTTTCAACGAGAGCTTGATAATGGCCTAAAGTGAGGATTTTGAGAACGCTATTGTGGGGCAATGAAGGAACTAAATGACTTGTACTGAGGGCAGAAATGCTTTACAGGCATCCTAGTCTGGCATAGTGAAAAGGAGAAACAAGCATGATATGTCTCCTTTAAGTTCTTTAAATCCAAGATGCAGCAGATTTGTCATCTGCACATCCATATTTCACCACAAACCACATATTTCCTCTGGATTGGAACTTTCCAAGGCCATTTCCTAGTCATCGGTTATCAGACGGTAAAGACAATGAGTGGGACTGAAGCTGAGTCAAGGTCACAGGCTTATGCATACACACACAATAAGGCACACATAATAGTAGGGGTGGGCGATATGGCAAAAATATATCACGATTTTTTAAAAATAAAATCACAATCCCAATTTTATCGTGATTCTTTTTTACATTGATTTTTCTAGACTAATTTGAATGTTTAACCATTTTCTCCCTTATGTTTCACTTGTAAAACATATAAAACCCTAAAAGAAAAAAAATGACAATTTAAGCCAAAGAAACTGTCTGAACAGGTTTGCATTAAAATAGTGCAGTATTTATAAAAATGTGCAATAAATGTAAACATAAAAGGTAATGAACAATAGTAAAGTGCACTTTTGTAACATAAAAACCAAACACACCAGATAGCTTATTGAAAAAGGTCAAATATAAATGCAAACTTAAGTAACTGGTTATCTCTTAAAGTGCAACAATTTAGAACAAATGTTATCTAACTGCAATGTCTATAATCTGAGTGAATAATACAGCTGCTTTAGAACAGATGTTCGTCAGACATCTTCAAGGTTTTATCTCCTTTTCTCTTTCCGCCAAGGCTTCACGCTACATAACCAAACAGGAGATCCCACCATGCACTGCACGTAATGTGCTACGATTGGTTAGTCGGGTGCACGTCAGAGTCTCTGCACCCACACAGACGATCTGATGATCTTTCTGCTTTATGAGATCATCCCCACATTATAATCCTTAACGATTTAATATCGTCATATCGCACACCCCTACATAATAGACATTCAACTCCAACTCCATGCCTTCTTTGACCCCATGTGCTGAGGTGCTTTTTCCAGTCCCACACTGTGCTCCCCTGACAGGTGACTAGTTTAAAATTGTTTTTTTTCCTCTCTCCTCTCCTCCTGTCTCCTTTTCTGCAACAACCCCCAGGTGAGGGGATGCTAGCACGACTGGTTGCTGCTGCTCTCTGATATTTTTGTTGTTTTAAATTTGTACTGTGTCCTTTGGTGTCATGAAAGGCGCTTTGAAAATAAAATGTAATACTGTTATAATTACATTCCAAAAGTGCTTGATTGGATTGAGATCTGGTGGCTGTGGAGGCCACTGGAGTGCAGTGAACTCTCCGTCATGGTCAATGAACCAGTTTGAGGTGACCTGAGCTTTGAGACCTGGAGCGTTATCCTTCCAGAAGTATCAAATAGAAGATGGACACCAGCCTGATCCACTGAAAACACAGAATGGGTCTTTGCTTTGTGATATTTACGCCAAATTCTGGTTCTAAACCTGGACATTGAAGCAAAAACCCAAACTCATCAGACAAGATTTTCCAATCTTCTGTTGTAATTCTCTGCACACCTCAGTTGTAAAAATTTGAAAATGATTTTATTTTGTTTTTACACAGTGTCCCAGCTTCATTGAGTTTGGGTTTTGTTCAGACTTTATTCTTTCCTGATATAATTTTGTAGTATAAGTCACTAATTATCTGAACTGTTGGTCTCATTAAGGCCTCAGTGAGCAGGTATTCTTCATTGATTATTGGTTTCAGGAGCAGAGTCCGCCTGACCGCCCTGATCCTCAATCAACCCAGGTCAGCATCCGACCACTGACGTCACTGAAGGTCACCTGAACCCTTAACAGCACACACACACGCGCACACACACACCAACCAGACACCGCCGCACACCTCACACACCTCGGGCTGCTGTCTCTGGCCGGAAACAGACCAAACAACAAACCGCTGTGCGCGTGCACGTCCCGTCGTGCTCGCGCGGCTGCAGCCTCCTTCATCCTCCGTCTCATTCAGATGCACAAACACGCACGTCCTCATTCACCTGCGTGCACACATGCGCGCGCTCACGCCAGGCCGCCAGTCCCTCACGCGCTCCCTGTGTGCGGGAGTCGGTGCTGTGCACGCGCGGTGCCGTGCGCGCGGTCGTTAATCGGGGTCTTACCGCAGAAATGAGCAGATTGTCTTCAGCTGGAGGAGCAGATTTGTTGCCGCTGATGGTCTCGCAGAAAGCCGCGGAGAGTCTCGCGAGAGGAAGGGTCAAAGGGGCTGGTCACGTGATCTGACATCGTCTTCATGACATGATGTGAAGATCGATAAATCAATAAGTCAGCTGAAATAATCTGTTCAAATCGGCTGGTAATCATCAGTTTAAGAGTAATACTTGAATTCAGTTGTTTAAAATGGCCAAACAAAACTGTGATTAAGACAGGCAGTTAAATGATATTGATTGTCCCAAAAAATTAAAAAATAAAAATAGCCTACTAAACATTTATTTCACTCGACATTTTCCCTTTTATTTTTCTGAAGCGTGTGTTTAAAACAGGTCGCAAGTATAACTAGATGAAGTCATTTTGGGGTCTATTTTAGAAACATTAAATCAACATGGCAATATTTAGGCTTTTATTTTGCTTTTTTTATCTTGTTGCTTTTTTGTTATTTTTTTACTGAATATGGGGACGCACATTGGATTTTTGCAGACACCTGATATCACAGCATTTCTCATTTTTGCCAATACATAGGCTATATCAGTACCAACATTATTTGTCACTTCACTGAGATTTAATTTTGCTGTTCTTTCAATGGGGGCTGTCTTTTTGTGTTAGAAACAGAACTAAGGCAGAAAACATCATTTTATAGAGATATATTGTGGGCAACAATGATGTAAACTAGCATGGTACACTTACATTCTGCCAATATGACAGCTTATATCTGGGGATAAATGTCCAGTTTTGTATCCTCTGTACACACTGGGCTAAAGGTTCCTGCCAATATTGTTCCAGCAAGAACTAAAAAAAAAGAACTAGACCTCTGCCAAGCAGCTCAGCTCCAGCAGTGGCTTTCCAAAAGTCCTGTGAAAGACACTATTCTGGATTATTGGATCCATAATATAGCCAGGATCAGGACCAAACTCAGTGCACGCATGCCTGTTATCCTGTATGAACACAAGTTTTGAGTACATCACTTAAAGTTTTGATTTTGAATTAATTGAATGTTGGTGATGGGATTTCCAATTATAAAGTTCAATGATTTGTGATCAGTCTGGATTGGATTCAGATTAAATTTACCTTGATGATAGAGACATGGACACCAGATTATCCTGTAAAATTGGAGGCAAATCTGTCAAAAAAAAAAAAAATGTTAACTTACAGAAATGTTTTGAAATTTGGGATTTTTTTTTTTTTTGTATCCAGACAAATATATGTTTCAACACAAAAGTCAAATGGGAAAGTTCAGTTTCTACAGCTTTCACATTGTTTATAGAATGAAGTAGAACAATATACTCACCCAGAAGGCTTTCCTGATCCAAACAGTGCTTCAGGAGATATTTAGATCCAAAATCGAGCAGCGGACGTCCGTATAATGGTAGCACATAGGGCATACAGCGCCGCTCCTAAAACTGCATTAATCGTCCAAAAACTCATTAGTTTCCCCAATATTCCATCATGGTCCGCTCGCGCTACTCCTCCAAGACAGTCTGTGTCACTCCTGACATGTTGTGTGACTGTGCTGACCTCTGAACTGAAGAAGAAGAGTGCTTGCTCCGCGCCTGCTCAGTGCGGCTCATTGTTTCAGGGGAAGACAGCCGGCTATACAACGACTTTCCTCTTCCAGTTTTGTGCAAAATGGACGAAAATCTATTGGATGAAGATGTTGTGGAGGAGAACTTTGAATATGACTGGTGTCTTTACAGTTTTGAGCCAGAGTTTACAGATGAGGAGCTCATCGAAAGGAGGGCGCGGAGGCAGCACTCCAGAGAGTACTGGGCAGGCGTGGAGGCAAACATTTTTCTTCTTCAGTTCAGAGGTCAGCACAGTTACAAAATCATGTCTGGAGCGACACAGACTGTCGTTGAGGAGTAGCGCGAGCGGACCATGATGGAATATTGGGGAAACTAATGAGCTTTTGGACGATTAATGCAGTTTTAGGAGCGGCGCTGTATGCTCCGTGTGCTACCATTATACGGATGTCCGCCACTCGATTTTGGATCTAAATATCTCCTGAAGCACTGTTTGGATCAGGAAAGCCTTCTGGGTGAGTATATTGTTCTACTTCATTCTATAAACAATGTGAAAGCTGTAGGAACCGAACTTATCCTTTAAGTTTGGCTATTAACAATATTGCTTCAAAAATTGTAGAGATATGACTCTTTAAATTTCACCCAATGTTAACTTACGGGATTTTTGGAAATTCAGGGATTTGTTTTGCAACCTGACAAACATACATATCGACACTTAAAGCTGTGGTCTACGATTTGAAACCGCAGCCTGCCCCCCTTCCCTCATCTCTCCCCTCCGTGTTCCAAGATCCCGCCCCCAGCTCGTGACGCCTCATATAGCCCCCTCGGACAGAGCTACGAGCGACTAGCACAATATATCAGCAGCAAACTCAATCAAAAACAGCTCAGCTCAACTTAAAGTATCAAACACGACAGACATCTCCCTTATACACACAGCAGTAGCCATTTCAACTGGACCGGCGGCAATGCGGGTCTGGCGCCGCCAGAGCGGAGCCGAGTGTGGGGGAGGATTAATCTTTCTCAGCCTGTCCTCCCTAGCTCAGCTTACAGTGCAAACGATTAGCGGCTAACAGGCTAACCCGCTCCCCTACAACTTATTAGCCCGTACAGGCACAAACTAACCAGAGTTATTCAGCAGACATCTCACACTGTAGTAAACAAAGCCATTACCTGATCAACCAGGGGTGAAACGGCCGATGCTGAAGGTCTGACGGCCGGCTGAGGCTATTCGTTAGCCGTTAGCCCGCTAACAGGCCTCCACCCTCCCTCCACCCGCGGGCAGAGCTCCGTTGGGCCCGCGGGAGAGGGAGGCGGATTCCCGGGTTCGGCGCTAGGCTTTCCCGGCTCCATGATAGTTCAGTAGCTAACGCTGCTAGCTGCTCACCGGAGGTAGAGGGGAGGAGGCGGGACCATGGGCAAGATGCTGCGTACTGCGTAGTGAGGGAGACGAGGATTGGATGGACTCATGGACTAACTCACGGACCAATTAATAGTTGCAGGTTCTTAGGCTTGATTGGTCAGCTAGTATGCAGCTTTTCAGCGGATATACTGAATGGATTTTTTTCATTCTTTTTGGTCTTTATACTGTGTAGATAGGACCATAGGACCATAACAGCCTTATAAACGGTGTTATTAATATGTACAAAGCTTCCAAATCGTAGACCATAGCTTTAAATCTAATAATTTCGAGGTTGGGTCTTTACCAATATCTCCTGAAATTTTCCGCAAAATCAGCCCAGTAGTTTGTGCGTTATCTTGCTAAGAAACAAACATACACCGCCAAAATCATAACCTCCTTGGCCGAAGTAATAATCTGTAACCGAATGTTAGGTGTTTTCACATTTCACGCGTGACTCTGTTGATCATGCTTCGCTCCGTCAAAGACAAAGTGAGGCTGGTTCCAATTCTGAGTCACGTAAATAGTCTATGGAGGACAGCAGCATGGCTCAGTCCATAAGGACTTGGGCTGGGGGTCAGAGGGAGGCTGGTTTAAGTTCTGATTGAAACATACATGGAAGTTGGTTTGGTAACTGAGAAGATACTGATAATAATGAAGAAAGAGCTTGGTTTCCTGTGCCCACCCGTAGCCTCATGGTGTACAGTTTGCACCCTTAAACTTCGTCACATATGAACACTGATACATGAAGTGCCACCCTCCCTTTGGAGCCGTGGACATACCCTCTGTCAGGATTTCATCTCAACTTGGCTTTTGGAATCAGGGGAAGAGATCTTGGAGAGGAGGCTTTGTGGACACATTGGGCCTCATGCAAGAACATTTTCGTATTCTTAGTCTAAATTTTTCTTACCTTTTTTCTTATGTTGCATTCGTACAAACATGCTCCGTCAGATTCAACAAACACTTTTATCTTTCTAAATGACCAGCGGAAACATGATGAATGCCACCTGTGCGTACTTAAGCGCGCATGCACGAGGATAGCATATTTGCATAAGTAACACCCCAAGAATACCATATAAGGATACGTTTCCCACACCATAAAACAGGAGTGTTCATTTGTAAAGATGGCACCAAACACAGGGTGCATCCGAATATTCCTTTTTTGATAAGGAACCTTCCTAACTGAAGAAATGATCCGGAAGCATTTAAGCATCGGTCATGATAAGTGCTGTTCAAATTCTCCAAAAGTCAAGGAAAGGAGGGTCGTTGCTTCCTTTATTATCTCCTTTAGCTTAGGAAACACTGGACCATCCTTTCCGAAAGGAGAGAAGAAAAGAACGCTCCATAGTGCACTGCAGCAGGTGACGTTCGTGTATCGGCATCGTACGGAAACTTACGAGGGAGAAAGGACGAGTTTTGTGGGACTATCAAGATAGGTGGGCTATATAATTCAATTATAATATAATATACTTATATATAATATAATTAATATTATATATTAGTTACCAGATTTCTATCAATCTTCATTTATGAAGTAAATCATGCCTATAACAAGACAGAACAATTGGGTCTCTAATAACGTTTATTAAAAAAAACAATCAGTAAAAGACGGACAAATGAGGTATTTTACAATACTTAAAATATAGTAACACTGTTTAACAATGTGTGTAATGATATATGTGAATGAAACAGGGATTAAAGTCTTTCTGAAACATTATGTTTTAATCAGACTTCAGGTTTTGATGTGAACATTTATAGAAGCTCTCACCTAACCTCACATCTGTGTGCAGGAAACACACACTGCATGACCAACGGACTAAACACCATTACAGGTCTGATCATGGATTGTTAATGTTAACAGGTAAAGCCATCACAAAACAACTCTGTGAGGTAGAGCAGATGACAAGACGCTTCTTGTAGTCCATTTTCAGAACACTGTAGTTCGTCGTGGTTTACCTACGCCACAAGAAATCCTCGTAATATATGACACCAAAGTGAAAGTGCAGTCAAATTCCTCTTTTACCGCAGTTCTCCTTTCCTCTCCTCTTATTCCTTCCTTTCCTTGACCCTGTGACGTTTTTTATCGGGGTTAAGGTAAAGTGGATAGGAAAGGACTTAGGAACAACTATTCGGATCCACCCACACGCTCTCTTCCAAGTGCATGGCGTGCCAGGGCATCCAAAAGATGAAGCTCAGCCATGAAGCAGCTGGTTACTCTCTTATTTAACGTTTTATATTGGCCAGTCTAATAAACCTTCAATTAATAGATTTGAATGTATTCTCTGGTTTGAGATCTTCAGATTTATTTCTTCTTATGCTATATTTTATTAGAAATGCTTGAAATTAGTTAAATATATAATCATTATGTAAAGAGCAAAAAGAGCAGACTAATTTGTTGTGGTTTTTAAGACAAGTCTGGACCACTCATGATTTGTGTTCATACTTGAAAGAAAATTCTAAATATGAAAAAAATGCTGAATGAGACAAACTCTCCTAAATCATTCATACGCAACACTTACGAACATATTTGTTCATACTAATGGTTCTTGCATGAGGCCCATTGAACCTCATTCACAAACAGTGTAAACCAGCCCTATTCAATTAGCAGCCCGCACGCCAAATGCAGCCCAAAAGCAACCCTCGAGTGCCCGAAATCAACTTAATTGGGACTTATGTCTGACGAGAAAAACAAGAAAAACTTTCACAAACACTGTCAAGGTCTTACAAAAATTCCAACATTATTACAGACATTGAATTCAACGTATTCTGAAAAGTTGCTGTTGATCAAGTTACTTATAATGTACTTTCAAATGTGACCAAAAGATGGTGTTTTTAATCTGCACTTTTTTATGTTCATATGCACCTTAATATGTGCTTCTATTTACCTGTCAAAATGAGTTGAAGTTATCTGTTTGAAGTGTTCGGCTTAAAGAAACAATATTTCAACAGAAAGTTTAGTTTAAGTACTGCTTTTTAATGAGTTTATGCCCTTTTGGATGTAGCAATAAATTAACATCCAGTGTGTTTGTTATCTATTTGTGCTTCTTTGGTGAAATTTGCTCACTGTCTGCTAAAAATGTCCGGCCCAGCTCATGTTCTAAGTCTGAAAATCTGGCCTGACCGAATTTCTAATTGAATAACCCTGGTGTAAACAAAGATCAGCTCCTCAGAAAATGTAAAAACACACACACCCTGAGAACAAAATGCATCTATGAAAACAGTTTAAGGGGAAGGAACTCAAAAAGTTGTACTTCTTCATACTCCTTTTTCGGGCTTGTATAATTACTTCAATTCTTTTTTCATGTATGTGTTTTTTTATTTGCATACATGTTTTAAATAATAAATTAAGTTCAATTAAAAAAACAGGAAGTGTAGCCTTTAGGGTGGACTCTTACAGTGTTGTGAGGTGTTACTTGGCCGTGACTGACTAGAAATGGACAAGAAATCAACACCTTTAGTCTGGGAATTATACAAAATGTCTTTCGGAAAAAGGATAAAGTGAAGGCCAGCATGTGAAACAGCCCAAACCCCTGTCTCCCTAGTTTGAGTGAGATGTCAGGTTGAGTCCCTGGCAAACTGTAACCCCACCTAGACTCAGGGTTTCACCTTGTTTGTCATTGTCAGTCTTTCTGGCTTTGTCATCATAGAACTAGTCCGTCTATGCAAAAGAGAGATGGAGATATTTTCAGATTGGTTCAATTGAATATTGCAGAGCAGGTTGTCTTAATAATTCCAAGACAAGGCATATGAACAGGATCAGCCTTCACAAATGTGACCATGTAGACCATAGGTGTCAAACTCAAGGCCCGGGGGCCACATCCGGCCCGATGGACAATTATATCTGGCCTGCGAGATTGTTTTATAAAGTTTTTGTTATTGATGGCCTTGCGGTATGAAGTGCTGATAACACACAAACTACAGATCCCATAATGCAGTGCAGCAGCTGCCTTGCTGAACAAAAGACAACAGGGAACAAAAGCACAATTTTATATATTTTCAGTTTTTTTTGTTGCATGTTCATATTTCCAACTTTTTATTTTGACAGGAGATATTTTTAAGCTTTTCGAGTTATTTATAGTTCCAGTTTCTTTATTCTGTAATAATATTATTTGTGCCCATTTATTCATATTTATTTAAAAAAAAAAAGAAAGAAAAAGTTTGTTTTAATGTGTTCAATACATATTTTTCCTTTTCGGCCCTTGACCTAAAGTGTGTTTTGAGTTTTGGCCCCATGTGCACTTGAGTTTGACACCCCTTATGTAGACTGAAGGGCATGCCTTGAAGAACATGTTAGGCTGTTACGGTGTTATCCTTTCATGGGACCCACCAAAGTAGATCTTCCATCTTTACACTGACGTAAGCCATGCCCTTAAATTAGGGCAGCAATTGAACAGTTAGTGTGTTTCAATTATTATATTGAGGCTCCTCCCTCTAAATATGAATTTGAATTCTATTCATAGATTTTAATAGGGTGTGTTTTACATATGTTACATATGCTATATAAATAAACTTGACTTTTTACATTTTCTGAGGAGCTCATCCTCACCTACACACTCTTTTTTTATGAGGCCTAAATGTGTCCAGAAAGCCTGCTGCAATTTAGTCCAAAAAAGAATTAAATTGGTATACTTACAAGCAGTGTTGGGAGTAATGCATTACAAAAGTAATGTGATTACTGTAACGCAGTCCTTTTTACTGTAACGTAGTAATGTAAGGCATTGCAAAGAAAAAAAAAACTACTATTTTACTCAGTACAAATGTCAGTGATGCAATTACAATCGATTTTTAATTTAGCCCAAAATTGCCCAACACTGCTTACAAGTACATGGTCCATATCATACTTACTTACACTCAACTATGGGTAATAAAATGAACTTCAAACTTCACGTATGCTACTTTTTGTGAAGGAAAGCCATGTGATAACAGATGTTTGATTTTAAAGGGCTGATTTAGGCTGTGGGATGTTGCCAAACTCCAAGCACCTTAATAAATTAACTTTAGTCATTTTCACAGTATATTTATGCAAATGTGCTGTGGATTTCTGTGTCAGCTTGGCATGGTTGCTTTTTCCTTTGAATTAACACAATGCCCCTACATTCAAGCAAAGCTATGAAGCTATAAAACAGCATCCTCTTGTCTTTTAAATTTATTTTTTTTGTGTTGAAAATAGTTTCACACTAAGGAGAAAGAAAATAAATCTGAGTAAAGTTTTGTGCATGGCTCAATTAGGTAACAAAACTACCCTAAAGGGTAGGACGAAAATGGAGATGAGAGTTGTAGGGACGCGGTTCAGCTTCAAAAATGTTTTCTATATCAGGAGGCGAAACCGGAAGTCTTTTAATTTGTAGTCTTGTGTGCAGCGCAGCTTGACTCCGCGGCGGGCTGTGCGGAAGTTCTTTCATCCCGCAGGAGGAGAAGAAGAAGAAGAAGAGTCTTCCTCGTCTGAACTGCCCGCCTGAGCACAACAAACCCCCGCAGAGGAAACTTCCAGACTCCCGGGGACATCCGCACTCCCTCCGCCGCCAGCAGCAGCTCCCCCAGCCGGCCTCCGGGACCCACGGTGAGTCCTCGGCTTCCTGCCCGGCCCGCGGAGCCTCCTGGGCGGCAGAGCTGACAAAAATCCCCGCGGCCTGCTGCTGTCGATGCTAGCTGAATGCGGGTGGCAGTGCGGGGGTGGCGGGACTGTTTGCGGGAGATAGCACTGTAAACGTCAAGAGTGGCGCATTTTAGATTGTAAATCCGGTGTGGATTTTCACAATAATCATGATGGGCAGGAAAACGACCTCGCTTCAGCCTACACTGTGTTATTTCTTACATTTGGTCATTCTATTTTCACCTTGAAATCGATCTATATCTGTTTAAATTATGAAATACTAAAGTTGTCATATTCACTACGTATTTAGCAGGCGGTTAATTTTACTTTGAAAACCTCCCCGCAGAGACTTCCGGTCTCACCGATGCTAGTTTCTTCTAGCTTCACGGAGCTAACCTTCGAGAAGCAGTCTCTCCATTTTGGCTGTACATTGCGGGCGGCCTCTCCCTTCTCTCTTCCCCCGCTTCCTCTCTTTCCTCGGTGTGGGTCTCCCGCTCCTCCCGGGCCACCGTCAGCTCGGTTCGGACCGTAGCTCCGTGACTGCCAGGCCGGGAATGTGGGACTGTCCCCCCGCGGCTCTGCGGAGGCGGCGGTGCTTTGAGAACTGGTGGAGCTCAGACAGAAAGTTCTTTCTGCTACTAAAAGAAGTTTATATTCATGCTTCAGGGTCACCACAATACCCCAGTGACAAACTTTGATAGAGTATTAATAAATAAAAATGATGTTGGCATTAGTTTGATACTCAGGGAACCAATTAAAAGCCCTTGTCACCCTGTAATGGATGACTGTAAACATGCTGTTCAAAATTAATTCAAACAGTTAATTTCGCCAATTAATGTAAAATATGTACACACAAGTTACTAAAGAATATACAGGCATATAAGCAGTGATGGACAAGCTACTTGTAGGTAAATGTTTACATGTGTAAACAAGTAACTAAGTAATAACAATAGTAACTTGTACATTAGATTAGATAAAACTTTATCTCCTTAAAAGACTCCCTCAGGTAAATTAGGTTTCCAGTAGCACTATTTATAGCAGATGAAAAGATGTATAAAACAGAAATATAACTAAAAGTATAAATATGACTGATGGCTGCTACTACTTCTTCCTGTCTTCAGTACAGCCAGTGGCCAAATTTTTATTTATTTATCATTTCAATGTATTTCTATTTTTTGTGTATATTTGCAATTCTACTTCCTCATGATCTGTGCTCCTTCTCCCTTGTTTGGACACCACGATTCTTCATTGATAAACTAACCCGGCTACTTAAAAGCTGTTTGACTCAGGGGCCATTTACATGGCGCAGAAAACGCTCAAATCCGATACGTTTTCATTGCGTTTTGGCCTTGCGTTTAGATGGAGCGCGTTGCGTTTTCACTAAAAACGGAAACTTTTGAAAACGTGCTCCAGAGTGGAAAGGTTTGAATCCGCTCTCCATGCAGCTCCATGTAAACCCGTATCAGAGCGTTTCAGGGTGAAACGCTGACATCCTCGCATGCGCAGTACTATTTCACACGAAGGCTGCGCGCGCATACCAGGAACAACAACAGCTTCGGCCGTCCGCCGAGTAACGTGTGAGCGTCTTACCGTGCTCAGTTTGTTATCCAGACAAAACTATCCAGACAGATTTGTTGTCCGAACTGATTTGTTGTCCATAAAAGAAACTCCTGCTTCTCTGTGTGTCTATTCGCCATTGTTATTTGTGAAAGGTTTTCTTCTTCGTTCGTGTATTGTAGCAGCACTGCCTCTCTGCAGACCTACACCGCCATCTACTGAACCGGCATTCACACTACAGCCGATTTACAGGGGATCAACTGGTCTCCAGCGGATGGATGGATAGATAGATAGATAGATAGATAGATAGATAGATAGATAGATAGATAGATAGATAGATAGATAGATAGACAGATAGATAGATGAATAATTATACTGACTTAAAAAATGTTAAGACAGTGATCAGAAGGCATATCTAAGTATAACACAAACTTGTGTGAATACTCATTCAAACCAGCATCAGTTTTTGATAGACTTGAAGGTTTATTGTGGGATTATATTCGGGTTTGTGATCAAGCAATTACACTCAGCAGGTGCTAATGATTATCATTTCCATGTGTAGCTGGAGACAGTTATTAACTGAAACAGAAGTAGCTGTGTAAAAATTCGATAGTATTTATTTTGTATTTTATAAGTTATTATGTTTTGCTAAGATCCTTAGTGTCCTTTAATGTGTATGTGCTGAAACTTTGTTTCCATGAAACCTGCAGCTGTAATACCACAATTTCCCTGCTTAGGATCAAAGAAGTACATCTATCTATCTATCTATCTATCTATCTATCTATCTATCTATCTATCTATCTATCTATCTATCTATCTATCTATCTATCTATCTATCTATCTATCTATCTGTCTGTCTGTCTGTCTATCTATCTATCTGTCTGTCTGTCTGTCTGTCTGTCTGTCTGTCTGACTAACTAAATATCTATCTATCTATCTGTCTATCTGTCTGTCTGTCTGACTATCTATCTGTCTGTCTGTCTGTCTAACTGACTAACTAAATATCTATCTATCTGTCTATCTATCTGTCTATCTATCTATCTGTCTGTCTGTCTGTCTGTCTGACTAACTAAATATCTATCTATCTATCTATCTGTCTGTCTGTCTGTCTGTCTGTCTGTCTGTCTGTCTGTCTGTCTAACTGACTAACTAAATATCTATCTATCTGTCTGTCTGTCAATCTATCCATCTATCCATCTATCTATCTGTCTGTCTGTCTGTCTGTCTGTCTGTCTGTCTGTCTGTCTGTCTGTCTGTCTATCTATCTATCTATCTATCTATCTATCTATCTATCTATCTATCTATCTATCTATCTATCTATCTATCTATCTATCTATCTATCTATCTATCTATCTATCTATCTATCTATCTATCTAACTAACTAACTAACTAACTAACTAACTAACTAATTAACTAAATATCTACCTCCCCACGTAACTAACTAACTTACAATCCATCCATCCATCAGTTCATCTATCTGTTTTATGAAACAGATGCACAATATTATGGGTTTGCTGTCGGTATTTGCCAATAGTAGGGCTGGGTAAAAAAAAAACGATTTGAATCGATTTTCCTTTAACTGGTTCATAATCAATCCATAAAATCTAAAGATCGATCTTTAACTTAGGTAGTTTTTTCTTCTTTGGATGTGCAGAGAAGAATCCTGTGTTATCAACCCTGCTAGTCTGGTGTGATCAGCATTTAGCGTTGCTTTCTACTGAACAAGATCTCATGAGATGTTACTGCAAACAAACATGATGGAAGCACTATATGGGCACCACTGGCAAGTTTAAAAGCTGATGTTTGGATCTACAGTATTTTAGATTTAACAAGTACAAAGGAAAATACAAGTTGGACAAAAGACAAGTATGCAGAATATGCATTAATGCATATCATTAAAATATGATTAATGTAACTGCTTTGGGTTTAGTTCTTCATGTTAAAACAATTTTAATGATGTACCAGGTTAAAAGGTCCCTTTTTAAATTTACAGCACTATTTTAACTAAGATATCCCAGACTGAATAAATATCGAATTGAATCGTGAATCGAATCAATTTGAAACCCTGTAATATCAAATCAAATCGATCCAGAAAATCTGAATCGATACCCAGCCCTAGCCAATAGTAACATTTTTGCAGATATTTATTGGCTGGAATTGGAGCTTAGCTACATGGATCAGCAGATTACTCAGTTGAATCAGGCTGATCCAGCTGAACTGCAAGACTAATATCTTACATTCTGCAGTTCAAAGGTGGCACCAGAAGCTAAACTACGTGATATACTGCATGTTCCAGCATTTAAATGAATCTGAAGCATGTAAACTTAACTAAACCAACAAACGTTTTCTGGAATTTTAGTGAAAGATGAAATTTCCACAATTTCTGTGCATTGTGGTTCGTATTATACTGTGGCTTCTGTATCAGGATCTGTATTGTATTGTGAGGCTGCTGGAAATTCCCGGCCCTTCTGAGGCTTAAAGCGGGAGGGAAACAGCCAAACTCTGCTACCACAGTCCTGTTGTGGAAGACGGTTTCATGGCACAGGTCATATGGCCCTTTTCCACTAGCACGCCTTGGCCCTACTCGATTTGCAGCGTGTTTCCACTAGCCTGGTAACTCCTAAAACAAGCTAGTTTTAGTACCTACTCCGCTCTGGTTCCAAGCGAGCTGAGTCGATACTAAAAGACGACGTCACCAACTGCCGGCTACTGATTGGTCAGACAATGTCGTCATTGATGAGTCATGAGCGTGACGACCTAGCATGCTAGCGGTAGCTACCATTAGCTTACACTCATTCATCTTTTCTGTGCAGCTCGATTGCTCTCGTCCTCGGCTTCATTCTGTTGTATAGCTTCCAAAACTCTCCTGTGCTTCTCAAGGGGTATTTCTTCTTACCACCTGCAGCCTTCTTCTGCTTTTCTTTTTTACTCGGTTTGTGACAAAAAGCCACAGATTGTTGTGTCGCGTTCAAAATGACGTCACTGTGGTGCCTCTTAGCTGTTTACAGCGACACTGCACCCTGTTGGGCAGGCGACTGGGGCTAATGGAAAAGCAGCACAAGGCGAGTAGAGTAGAGCCGGGTAGAGTCGAGTACAGTACAGGAGGACTAATGGAAAAGGGCCAAAAGATCATGATCACACTGAGCACAGCAACAAGACACAAGGTAGCTACAGCACATGAGGTCTCCTCCAGGCAGCCTGGGGTTTCAAGATGTGCTGTTCAGGCTCTTTTGAGGAAGTACGAAGAAGACGTTTAGGGTCGTAGACGGCCAAGAAAATAGATGAAAGAAACCTCACGCTTACTTCCCTTTTGAGATGAACTCATCAGCTCAGAGCTAGTGGGGCTCAGGTTCGCCCATCTAGGTGCTCTGGACTGATGAGTCAAAATCTGAAGCAGTCATGTGTAGCAGGAGGCAGTTTGGTCTTGAGGGGATGGAGAGTTACCAGAATGAGTGTCTGCGGGCAACAGAGAAGCATGGTGGACGATTCTATTCTTTCTACAAATGGAGTTGGTCTGGATTCATGATGTCCTTCATCAGGGTTCCTGCGGATCCTTGAAAAGTCTTTAAAAGGCATTGAATTCATTATTCTAAAAAATAAGGCCTTAATTGGCATTAAAATGTCTTAAATCCAATTTTCAAAAGTCTTAAAAATTTGAACACATTAGCAGGATTTATGTTAGTTTGAACTAAAAAAATATTTAGTAACATTTAGCAATTTTTCAAAAAGAATTCTCTAATTTACTCTCATGGCAACATCATGTAATCACAATAGCGGAACAAACAAAACGGTGATGTGGTTGCACTTGGATCTTTTAGAGCAGACACATGTCTTGGTTCTACCTACAGTGCCTGGGGAGAGGGAAAAAATTGGCAAAAAAAAATCCAAAAAGTGGCTTGGGAAAATTGATTGTGGCAGCAAAATTGGGAATTAAATTTGAAATTAAATTTCAAAAACCATGTAAAAATTCCAAAAGTGGTTCTGACAGTGGCCAAAAAAGATGAATGGGGGCAAAATAGGCATAAAGTTTTAAAAACGGGGTTAAAAAAAGATTAAAGTGATGTTTTATTTAAAATAAACATTGGGTTAAAATTGCCTCTCACTCAGGTAATTCATGTGGTGTTTTTGTTTGTTTGTTTTGTTTAATTCAATTGTGGTTCGTTGTCGACTTGGTCTTAAATTTGATTTCTTAAAAAAGTCTGGAAAAGTCTTGAATTTAACTTGCCTTGAGCTGTAGGAATCCTGTTCATGCTGATGAGCTCAAGGCCATCAGTGAGGCTTCTGAGTGGCTCCAAATTTATTCTGCAGCAGGATGACGACCTAAATCATAATCCAATGTCATTAAGAGTAGAGATACAACTCCAAGAGGGTAGGGCTGGGAAACATATCGATTAAATTAATGATCCAAATTATGTTCTGCAGAAGATTTAAAGAAAAAAAATCGAGTTTTTTTTTTCATTAAGTCACTTAAATAGTTGCAAAGTCTGAAAAATATAAACACTAAAATTTTACAGTTTTCATGATGGTGGCCCTGTCAGGTTTTGCACAAGCACTTTCAAAGCCTTGTATTTTAAAAAATAGATTAAATATTGATCAGAGAAACATGTTAACAAACTGCGAAAATCCCTCAGCTTTCAGTGTTTCTGCGTTAAAAACTACATAATCAACATTTCATGACACACACTTTAATTTTAATAAGAAAGTTCTGACTAATTTAGGAATATATTTTTACAACATAAAGGTAGAACTGGATTCATGTCATTTTTGTGTCACTTGGAGTTTTTTTTGCTTTGAGAGGAACAAAAATCAATTAAAATTGTAAATTGAGTTTTGTGGGGAAAAATCAGGGATTTTATATTTAGGCCATATCGCCCAGCCCTACAAGAGGGCCTATTTGATTCATGCTGGAAGAAATGAATGAACTACTTTGACCTTCAAACCTTAGTGTGTGTAGCAATAATCACATCTCACTCCTGATGTGTTCATGTTCTTATGTTTTTTCTTAAAGAAAATTTAAAAATATATAAATAAATAAAAAGTGTACAAATGCACAATATTATCAGTATCACAGATATGAAAATTTCAGCCAAGATTTTTCACATGTTGGCTGAAAAAATTGCAGAATGTAAACATGTACAATAATTTGCCACTTTATTATTAATGAATCTCTAAATGAATTAATCAAGAGTAGGATTTTTAGGGAATAAATTGTTGTTTTTCTTGTTTTAAATTAATTTCTAACACTAATGAAGAAAAGAAAATTGAATTGAATGCCCTTTACTGTCATTATACAAAATCTACAATAAGATTGGAGAGCTTCCTGTTTTTCAGACAGACTCACAACAAGCACACAGGACCCTTAAGAGTTGCTGAAGAGTTTTTCAGACAACTGTAGGCAGGCTAGCGCTACGAATTGACTCCCAGTGTTTGAGCTAAGCTAATTAGCAGTGGGCGAGCTCTGCCTGTGTTTTACTTGTTAATGCACACAGAGTTAAAAGAATGTTGTCTACCTGCTTGTCATGGACTCAGGAGTGAGGCAAGACGTGAAAAGAAAAAAATGTTGGCATATCTCTTTAGATGTAACTACAAACTGAAGTTTCTTGTCACTGGTCTCGAGCTTTCTTTATAAGCATCATGAATTAGTCCAATCTGACCTAATTTGGTCATGTAGAAAGTCGGGACAGTCAAACTTTACTATCATTCAGTAAATGACCTCAGAAATTCAGGGAAACAAAAAAAATGCCTTACCCTTTACACTTCATATTTTAGTTGACAAAATTAACAGTCGATTTTGTCAACTGAAATGTTGTAAAATTTCGTCAACCAAAAGTAGACTAAAATTCAAACAATTTGGATGACTCGGTTATTTCCAAACTCAGAAATCTTGACCTCCCAATACAACTTCAACGCAATATAAGCCAAAGGTTTAGATGCGTTTGTTTAACTATGACTAGTAGGGGTGTAACGAAACTGTCAACTCACGAAACGATACGAAATACGAAACAGGGCTCACGATATGAAATACTCACGATACAAAATAAAGATTATAGAAAATCCCCAACAGTAGGAAGTTGTGCAAAAATCTCACTCTCTTTATTTACTTCCTAATGCAAAAAAATAATAATACAATACAAAAATATTGCTGCATCAGTACAAAATAAATACTCTTTGAAAAAAAACTAAATTGTAGTTTTTTCCCCTTATTTAGACTACAGTGCAAACACAAACATAAAATCTCAATAAAAAGTGCCTTATTGTTGTAACAATCAGGATAAGTACATTCTTGAATGAAAAGGAGAACATACAGCAGTCCTCAGAGCTGCAGTTTAGACCTATAAATGTCTGAACTGTGAACTATAATATTTAGCCTATAACAGTGCATATACTTCTGATCTTCAAGTATGATCAAATTCTGTCAACTCAACAGTAGATGCAAAAATCAAATATTGTTTTTATGCAGACTTACACAAACATAGTGGAGCAGTTCTACTGTTTATGTGTTCAATGTGGATTTTAATGTTTCCTATGAATTGACGGTCAGTGAATGGAGCAGGAGGGCGGGGCGAGCGGGTCAGAGTTCAGAGGAGAGAGTAATGTGTGTGTGTTTGAGCGAGGAGGGAGAGAGCCGTGAGCAGGAGGTGTAGAGATTACTACTCACTGTTTTGTTCGTGAATTAAAATTGTAGTTGGCGTGGTCACAGCCCACAGTGACTGTTAAATAAAAGCAGGTATTCGCAAGCCGGAGTCACCTTTATTTTTAAATACACGTCACAATACAGCTGCTGCCTGTCTTCAGTTCAGTTCTAGTTGTTCTCGCCGCAGTATACGGCGAACTGTTGCGGTATATTTTGCACGCGGTTGTTGTTTTGTCCGCAATCTTCTCACCGTTCTCTCGTTTTTTACATGGGAAGCCAAAATAGGTCCACACAACTGATTTATTTGACGAAGGAGCGTCAGCTAATTCCTCCGCTTCGTCCTCCTCAGTATTGCAGCAAGTGTTTAGCAAAGGGAGGCGAGGAGGGTTTATTTCGTCCTTTTTTTTCGAGCGTCTTAGAATTTTATTTCGTCATTTTTTCACCCCTAATGACTAGGGTTAAGTATCTTTTCAGATTATCTTGTTCAATTCGATTTCGATATTCCAAGGTCTCAAATCGATTCAATTCACAATTTATGTCGATATTTATTAAGTCTGGGATATCTGTTAAAATAATGCTGTAAATTTTAAGTAACCTTTTGATCTGGTACATTATTAGTATTTTTTTTTACATTAAGAAATGAACCCAAAGCAGTTACATTAATCACATATCAATGATATGCATTAATGCATATTTTGCATCTTACTTGTTTTTTGTCCAACTTGTCTTTTCCTTCGTGCTTGTTAAATCTGAAATACGTCCAAACATCAGCTTTAAACTCCCCGGTGATGTCCCCATAGTGCTACCCGCTTCTGCCATGTTTGTTTGATTGCTGCAGTAACATCTCACGAGATTTTGTTCAGTGAAAAGCAGCGCTAAATGCTGATCACGTGAGGCTAGCAGGGCTGATACCACAGGCTGCTTCTCTGCACATCCAATGAAGAAAAAAATACCCAAGTTAAAAGATCAATCTTTGGATTTTATGGATCGATTATGAACCATTTAAAGGGAAATTGATTAAACTGATGTTTTTAAACTCAGCTCTAACTATGATACCGTCTAAAGTTGTGACTTAGCATCTTAGAATAAAAACATCTGTGAATCAAGGCTTATTATCCGCCCCTGCTTTACCCACTCTGTTAGTTTCAAGGCTGCAGCAGTTTCAGTGATCCTGCCTGACAGATAAATCTGTATTTGGTGCTAAATGCCTGAAGTTTGTGCTCATAATTTTTCACACGAGACCTGATGAGTCATAGCAGGACAGAGCTCCTCTCAGCCTCTCTGATCACAACCAGCCCAACGTTATGAAATCCCCTGCAAGGCAATAAAAGGCGACCGCAGAGAAATCTCACTGCAGAAAGAATGCGTCTCTTTCACTTCTCGCTTCATGTCTTCCTCTGTCTCCTGCAGGGCGATGGCGAGGCCGAGCCACAGCGATCATGTCCTCCAGCAGCTCAACAACCAGCGGGAGTGGGGTTTCCTGTGCGACTGCCTCATCGCCATCGGGGACATCTACTTCCGGGCGC
This sequence comes from Scarus forsteni, assembly GCA_036419115.1. Taxonomy (NCBI): domain Eukaryota; kingdom Metazoa; phylum Chordata; class Actinopteri; order Labriformes; family Labridae; genus Scarus; species Scarus forsteni. The sequence continues at coordinate 10,524,477 of JAZDUH010000425.1, forward strand.
ACAAGGCTGTCCTGGCAGCCTGCAGTTCCTACTTCCGGATGATGTTCATCCGTGACCAGCAGGGTGCGGGTCGCCTGGACCTCAGCAACATGCAGATCAGCGCAGAGTGCTTCGACCTCATCCTGCAGCTCATGTACCTCGGCCGGATCGTTGTTGGGAGCTACGAGTTTGAGGAGCTCAAGGCCTCCATGGCGTACCTACAGATGTACTACATCCCAGACTCGCTGGAAGATCTCCGAGACATCAGGAGCTCCAACCTCACGCCGTCCTCCTCGGCATCCTCTTCCTCGTCCAGCTCCTCCTCTGGTCCAGCTGGGGGTAAAATGATGTTTGGAGTTCGCATGTACGAGAAGCAAAGACCCCACACAGCAGACATGGAGCGTTTGCCCAAAGCTGTTACCAACACCGCCGCACGTCCAGCCGTTCCCAGCAGAGCAGTGGTGGCCGAGGAGGTGGTGAACACACCTCTGATTGTGGCTCCACCTGTGGTTGATGGAGCTGTCGAGCAGCCGTGTGATTTAAGAAAACGGTCCGGGGCCAGAGGATCCGCACTCAAAGACCGCCCTCGCTTTGGACGCACCTACACCTGCGATGACTGTGGCTTCGTCTTCAGCTGTGAGAAGCTTTTGATCGAACACATCCTGACCTGCACCAACCGGAAAGCCTTTCACCCGCCCCGAGGTAACGAGGGCGATAACGACTCCAGCAAGGCGGAGAGCTCCACCTCTGAGAGCACCAAAGAGCACCGGGTCATCTGTAAGGGAGAGGACGACTGGGGAAAGGCGGACTCTGATCTCAACATCAGGTCGGTGGCGGCAGGGACGGACGGGGAACCTGGGTCGACCCGGAGTGTGTCCATCAAGACGGAACCAGAGGAGAGTATTTTTCGAGACATTGAAATGATCCACGTCGGTGAGCTAGCCTCCAGAGAATGTAGCATTCGGATCAGTGACGCCTCGCTGAAGGAGAACATGAGCGAGGAGCGTGAACCAGAGCCCAGCGTGTCCGGGGTCGACCACAGCACGGAGCCGTTCGAAGATCTGGGAGTCCCCGCAAAGCTTCGCAAAATCAAAGAGGAGAAGCAGGACGACGACTCCTCCCCCTGTGAACTTTGTGGTGATTTGCTGACAGAAGAGGACAAGTCGTCCCATTACCTGACCAACCACATGGGTCACATATGTGCCTGCGGGAGGTGTGGCCAGGTACTGATCAAGGGCCGCCAGCTGCAGGAGCACGCTGAGCGCTGTGGCGAGTCTCAGGGGAGGGAGTCCGACTCCAACGGGGAGGACGAGGCCTCCCTCCTGGAGGAGCCCCACGGGATGGACGAGGGTCTCCTGGATGCCGCAGACCTGGCGTGCTCTCACTGTGGCCTGATCTTCCAGAACGAGAGCTTGGCACTAGAGCACGCCTTGACCTGCCATGACCAGGAGCTGTTCCGCCCCGTGCTGCTGGAGGAGGGCGGCGAACCCGACCACCGCCGCAAACACTTCTGCAGCATCTGCGGCAAAGGCTTCTACCAGCGCTGCCACCTGCGGGAGCACTACACCGTCCACACCAAGGAGAAGCAGTTCACCTGCACCACCTGCGGGAAGCAGTTCCTGCGCGAGCGCCAGCTCCGGCTGCACACCGACATGCACAAGGGCATGGCGCGCTACGTGTGCCCCGTGTGCGACCAGGGAACCTTCCTGAAACACGACCACGTCAGGCACATGATCTCCCACCTGTCGGCCGGAGAAACCATCTGCCAGGTGTGTTTCCAGATCTTTCCAGGCGGAGAGCAGCTGGAGAAACACATGGACGTTCACCTGTACATCTGCGGCGTCTGCGGGGAGAAGTTCCGACTCCGTAAAGACATGAGGAGTCACTATAACTCCAAACACACCAAGAGACTATAATCCAGACCGTCCTCTGCATTTCTACCAGTTTGTTACCTAAAGCCATAAATGTGAGAACAAATGTATGCACTTAAACACCAAAAAGAAACTTTGAATCTGCACTTTGAAAGTTTGTGTAACCTAAGGAGACGTTCACACTGCGAGCAACTGAGCAGGACGGGTCTTTTCGTTACTCTGAGGGGAACCGTGCAACGATCTGCAGCTTTAATTTGAACACTTTAAATCAGGATACCTTCAGGGCCATGTCTTCATGAGTGAAGTCAGAATGTAGTCATAAAATCACTTTTGATATCAGCTAACCGTCCTTAAACAACGCTGGAAGTCTATCAAAGCTAATCAGCTAAAGAGCTAATGAGATGTTTATTGTTGTTTGATATATTTATATAAAGGCCAAGCTTTTTATGAGGAGGGGTTAAACTAGGGCTGGGAACATGGACCAACTATCATTTTGCAAAATCAGATGAATGGTGGAATATAAACCTTCTTTTTGGTTTTCACATTTCTGTTTTTTTCAAACTTAGATTGAATTGAAGTTAAAATTAAATGATTCTTGCACCTGTTTCATACCAGAGCAACAAAAATTAGCATCAGAGGTGGGACTAAGAAATCAATTCCAGTAAAGAATCAATCACAAACACTTGAAGGGTTCCATCTGGTTTGTCCTTTTGCTGTTCAATTTCCTCATTTAACTCTTTCTGCTTAACTCAGGCAGTCAGCACAAATGAAAAAAAAGAAAGTTAAGTTTGATCCAGTTGTTCATTTTGGATATTTTTGGGATCATACATGTATGAATGAAAGAATGACAAGTTTATTTTGAACATAACAAAAGGCACACCGAATGTACAGATGGAAAACAAAGTAAAAAATTAGCACTTGGATAAATGTTGCATGTCTGAAAAGGAGTGAGAAGAAGTCAAAACTTATTTAATCCCACCCCCTCTCCATCAATTAATAACCAATTATTGAAGTTACAAGTTGTTATAAATAAGTCTGATTTTCTTTGTCTGAAAAAGACAGACTTAATCAATTAATCAAAAACAAAACTTGTTCTATCAAATTACACATATACATCAGGACACACTCAAAAAAATTATACATTTACATCCATACACATAAGCATACAGTTTTTAATGAGACATTACCAACAGATAATGGCATAAGTATTAACAGAATCAATTCCCATTTGTTGTGCAGGAGTTTATTACCTTGCAGCGCAGCTGGATCTCCTTGATTCATCGTACATAATCAGGCAGATCCATCTTGCTGCATTCCAAGATGCACGGCCAAATCAACATCCTCTAAATGAGGAAGAGGTGGGAGCTACAGTTTCAGTAGCAGTTTTATCTGATCTGGACCACATTTCTTTATTAAATGTTGAAAAATAAATAAAAACATTCCAAACTCCTCAGTAGAAAAAGTTTTTCACTCCTGTTCTGACATGTTTTGGGGAGAGTTTGTTTGACTTTATGTCACAGCAGTAGCGCCCACCTACTGCATTATCTGGTTGGCCAATAATGAGTGTGATTAATGGAACCGTCCAATCACCTACCAGATATGCTTTGAAAGGTTCCGCCCTTTCCCAAACACTTTCTATGGGCTCTTTTCCCGATGGATTGGTGAATTATATTGAACTGGTGTGTCAGGTTAGAAGTTTTGCTTATAATAAGTTATTTTTGTTTTTGTTGCCATGGTATCAAAACGTTAATTATATCATTGATCAAACTCATAATAAAAATGCTCCTTAAATTAGATAAACTTTTATAATGACTCAACATTTCAAACAGATTATCTTTAAAGTCAAAACTTTTTAACTGTCAGAGGTTCTTTCTGTTATGAATCTTTTTACCAAACACTATTCCTGAGATGTATCACTGTTATTTTTTTAGAAATCTTTTTTTCATTTCTTTTGTCAGTGACAACGATTTACTGCCTCCACCTCCATATGGTTTGAATTTAAACCCATAAATCTTAAAAAACAATCGATTGCCCAGCCCTTTTATCACGTACATTATATATATTGAATTTAAAACTGGCACAGACAGAGGAGACAATCTTTAGTCAAAAAACTTTAAGATAAATCAAACTATCATTGGAATGAAACACAAACTGAAGCTTGTAACGGGCTGTAAATCATTGATATTTCATTTTCAGAATGGGTCTGATTATTGCACTGAAGCGTACCGCACGAGCTGATTTAACTTCGTGTGATGTTTTCAAGCTTGTGTGGTTCGTCTCGCCGTCTTCAGTTTGTGGTCGTGTTGCTCTCGGTGTGAACGGAGTGGAGGTGGGCGCTGGAGGAAATGAGGAAAGATGTGATTGATTCTTGCAGGAAAACAATCGTTCTCAAGCTCTCAAGTTTGATGATGTCACGGCAGGGGGAGGAGTTAAATGCTGAGGTCAGACTCCATGATGATTTTGTTTGTTACCGAGGTCACTGTCAGGTTGAACCAGTGGTCCCCAACCCCATGAGAACTGGGCCGTAGAGGAACAAAAATTATTGATTACATTTTAAATATCTGAGACCAAATGGTGTTCATGTCGCTGCTGTGATTAATGAAAAAGTACAACCAGAGATAAACTCACTGTTAAACCTTGTGCTCATGCACTCATCCACTTGTGCTCTGAATGTGGTTTTAAATATTTCAGTCAGTGTGATGTGTTTAACTATTCCTGATGTGGAACGATTCAATTCAGAGGTCAGAACTAAGACAAACTCACATTTTACTGAAGTCGGATGCAGTGTAAAATCTTAAAGTCAAAATACAATACAATTCAATAATCTTTTTCAACTTTATTCAACTTAGCATACCACAAAGACAAAGTGGTTAATGTTCTGACTTGTAAACTTCATAGGTTTTTTTTTGCAAATATTCATGCATTTTGAATTTTATGCTAGCAACATGTTCCAAAAAAAGTTGGTATGGGGGCAGTAAAACACCGGGAAAGTTGAGGAATGCTCATGAAACGCCTGTTTGAGATGATGTTTCTTTTTAAGATTCAAGAACACCAGAACCTGGAAAATCTTCATGTAAGCACCAAGGCCAAAACCCAACATTGAATGCCCCTGACTTCAGATCGATCAGGCAGCACTGGATTATAAAGCAGCATCATTCTGTTAAGCAGTGGTCACCAGCATTTTCCAGCTGAAGATCACCTATGATGCTAAATGAGATGGCACAGTCTACTAAAAAAAAATTCAAATTTTAATGATCATCACCTAACTTCACAATCAATGATGCAATCTTCAATCCATTAATGTGATAAAGGTCAGGAATTAAAATTAAAGATTCTGTGGATTTTTTTGGCACCTATAAAATTAACCACAGTGTCAAAAGAAGAAAGAAAAAGCACATAATCTAATAATGCAAAACTAAACCAAGCAACAACCCAGTTTATTTTGCATTGCAGCTGGATTCGCCACATTTGTCATGGATAGGCAAAAAGGTTGACCTGTGTGTGAGATATAGGATGAAGTATCTATTCTTAAAGATCTACTCAAATTGTATGACGGATCCACAAGTGGATCAAAATCTACAGGTTGGTGACTCCTCCTGTAAAGGAGCATGTGGACTCAGGAACACTTCAGAAAGCCATCGTCAGTTAGCACAGTTCATCTCTACAACAAGGTCAAGGTCAAACTCTACCATGCAAAGACAAATAACACCCAGAAAAACCGCCGGCTTCTCTGGGCCGAGCTCATCTGAGATGAACTGAGGTAAAGTGGAAAAGTCTGCTGTGGTCTGAGTCCACATTTCAGACTATTTTTGGACATCATGGACGTGGTGTCCTCCAGGCTAAAGAGGAAAAGGACCATCCAGACTGTTATCAGGGCAAAAGACAGCATCTGTGATGGTATGGGGGGGTGTTAGTGCCCATGGCATGGGTAACCTGCACCTCTATGAAGGCTTCATCAATGCTGAAAGGTACATATAGGTTTAGGAGCAACATGCTGCCATCCATCTCTTCCACTTTTAAAGCTTCAACAGTTTGTGCCCTCGGTTACCGAACGCTCCTGAGTATTGTTAAGGGGAAAGGAGATTTAACACAGAGGTAAAAATGCTCCTGTCCCAGCTTTATTGGAACATGCTGCAGGGATCAAATTAAAATATGTGTATACTTGCTTCAAAAAAAAAGAAAGATAATCATTTTGAACATTAAATATCTTGTCTTTATAGTTATTTCAATTAAATATTGGCAGAAAAGGATTTTCATAACATTGAAAAATGTTTTCATTTATGTTTTACAATTTAATTGAAACGTGGGCTCGTAAAATACCCATCAATAATTAATAGAAACATATTTAATAGGGGGTGTCTCGATACAACTTTTCCCCTCCGACATGATACTGATATTGCAATATTGAGTATTGGCTGATTCCAATATTGATCCGATCCGATGCGATACAATATCAGAAGGAATCATATATAATTTGCTTCAAAGTTTGTAGTATGGACTGTAAGAAAAGGCTTGATCAGGTGGGATTACTCAAACAGAGAACAGTAGTCAGCAACAGTAGGTATGAGAGAAACTGACCCATTCATTATTAACCAATGGGTTAAATAAATTTAACATTAAACATAAGTATATGGTACAATTAAATAAAATAAATGAAAAATAAATTAGAAGACCCTGAAAAGTAACCTCAAGAAATCCAGTAAAAACAAAAACACATATTTTTAAATTGCAAAGTAACCACTGTGTTTAACTTTAACATAAGCATATTTTGCAAATGAATTACATAAACGAAAATAAATTAGAATGGACTGCTTGAATCAGAGTGCTTTTATAGGATATGTTAGACGCAGGCTGATATAATCAGATATTTGTTTTTTGTTGACTTGGACCGATATCTGACTAGGGGTGCGTATTAAAACGAGATGGTGTATATGCAAATCACACAATATGACTCAAAACTAAAAGTTAAAATCAAATCAAAACTATTTGACTGAAAACAACTTTTCCATTTTATTGTTTTTGAAATATGTCAAATGCAGTGTTACCTACATACACTTAATTTAAATCATACAGTGCATCAAGTCACTGAAACTAATGTTGCAAAGAAATTATTTTTGTTTCCCTTTAATAATGTATGGGAAGCATCCTAACCTGCAGTGCAGCTCAGGCATGAGGAACAAAGTGCTTTGAGTTACTGACAGCACAACAGTAAGAAAAAAACAAATCACATATTTCTCTTGTCACTGCCTGAACTGAATAGACTGCATGAAAACAAAACTGTGCAGACATATAAGTTGTATTTTATTTCCAACTCTTAACAAATATGAGTTTTTATTATTACCAAAAAATCAGTACTAAGATTTTAAATATTGATATTATATCTGAGGTCAGAATATCTCGATATATTGCTGTATTGTTTTTTTTTTTTTTACACCTCTGTATCCGATATCTATATCTGATGGGGACACCCCTAATATTTAAATGAGTGCACTGATTAGATTAGAAAAGAAAATCTTTATTGTCCCCGAGGGGCAATTTGTTTTGCAGCTGTAGTCCATACATGCACAGAAACAAGCAAACAAACAAGAAAAAAAACATGCGTATGTGTATACGTTAGTCTGACTAACTTATGGATTACGTCATGGACAGTGAGTTAATAAGAACAAATAAAAACAACACTGTATACCGTAAAATACCAAATAGTAGCCGGGGCGTTTATTTGCTTCAATTACTGAGCAGTACAGGCGTTTATTTGGGACCAGGCAACTATTTGGGACAGGTGTTTAATTCCTTTTGCACAAAAATTTTACTTAGCAAAAAATGAAAAAATATGGTATATATAATCAAATTATTTATTTACACCAGTATAACTGCACATTTTCAAGGCAAAATTACAGTACCATTGTTACACTCTTGTCTTCTTCATTCAACTATGCACTCTCTAAACACTCTTAATACTGATCAGAAACAACTGGTAGTTAAGGTCTTCTTTTTTTTTCACTGCACCAGGGCCATGGAGATAAGCAGCAACGTACCGCTAACTGACGTGACCGTCCTCCTGTCACTAGTTAAGGGCAAAAAACAAACAGCAGCAGTCTTCTTCGTTGAATTTGTAAAGCCCTAGTCTGTAAGATTCTGGTTTTCTGCGCTCTAGTGCCCTCTGTGGACGTTGAGTGTAGCTGCACTGTCATGAAACAGAGCGCCTCACACCAACCTGCATTTGTTGACGTACAGAGGAAGGAGAAGCCGACAGGACGTCCAGAGACTGCAAAGGTTCAGTCTTATCATGTTTCTTTTCAAGTGTCAGCTGTCAGTTGTGAGCTCAGCATTTGCATGCGTGTTCTGTAAACTTCGAGCTTGTACGCTGCGCCAAATAAAATACACCAGGCGTTTATTTGGAACAGGCGTCTACTTGTCAAAATGTACTGCTACACCGAGCGTTTATTTGGGACTGGGCGTTTATTTGGTATTTTACGGTAGTTAAAAACAATATACAATGTATGCAATGGCATCAAAATGCCTATAACTTATTTAACAAAACTAATTTTCAGCACCATATAAATGCTGTTTTTACACCATTTGCTTCGGCTATCAAAGGTGTGGCGGTTTAATTTGATACTGTGTCAACTGGTGACTCTCACAAGTGTGTTTAGTTTGATCACTGGAGTTTAAAAACAAGCTCATGGCTCCTCTTCTTCTGCATATTGGCGAGTTAGCAGGCCAGTTGGGGATCACTGAATTAGTTTATCTTACAGACATGATTTTGTGACTGACAGACAGCACTCAGCCTGTCCTGATCTTCTTTTTGGACTTTTCCCAGCAGATCCACACCTCTGATGGATCAAGAGCTAATCATCAAAACCAGGAGGAAAAATCAGAGAAGCTAGACTTTCTGTCAGGAGGTCTCCTCAGATGTGGCCTTGATTAAAGTTTTTTATGACACTACACTGGATAAAACCTTCAGTTTGAGGGCGGATGGGTCCTAAAGCCTGACAGCTATCAGATCAGGATGTGTTGATGTAGTCTGACCTCAGCATTCAGCTTCAGAGATGATGAAAACTCTCTTATGATCGATGTCAGGACTGTTTGCTTTCGGAGCAACACGCGTGTGGTCATGGGCTTCAGCCTTGAGCTTTAATCAGCGTTGTCTCTGCTCTGATGTCGGCTCTCAAGAGGACACATGGACTTCTTTGGTGTCTGGAGACGAACTGAAATCCGATTTGTTTGTTTTTGTGAGTTTGTTACACTGATTCTTCTCTTCAGTTCTTCAATCAGCTTCACGTCCAGCCTGCTCTGTGATTGGTGCCTTTACTGAAACAGTAACGACACGTTTTGTTTGTTTGTTTTAAACTATCAGAATAATGATGATTAACAGATTAAGAACAGCTGATCAGACACTAAACCAGTCAGAACCAGATCGTGATCGACTGAACAAGCTCAAACTGGCTGCCAACATCTTTTCAATACCGTGGATTTTAAAATACAAAAAATGAATCAAAAAGCACTGAAGCTTAAAAAAATGCAGACATTCAGTTGATTTTAATGCAGAAAAGAGATTATTGAAGGTTTATTTGTATTAAAAGTACAAATTACTCTTTTTGAGCATTATTTTTTAATTGTTTTGCCTATAAACCCCTCGGTTTCAGCCCTGCTCAAAACAAGCTAACTTAGCGCAAACCCTTTATAACTGCCAATGCTTCCCAGCTCTGTGCTTTAATGTTTACTATGGCTGCATAGACTTGCCAAGACATAGAGTTATATCTGCTGTTAAGAAATCCAAGTTATTTCTCACCTCTTAGTCGACAGATAAAACTAGAGTAGCCTATCGTCGCCTGATGGAAGCATGGCGGTAACTCCATATCTTCATAAACATTTCTTTCAGAATCTCTTTTTTTCTAGTTTATATGTGAAGTTCAGGCTTTTACGATGTGTTTATTTCAAGCCTTTTATCAGGATCGTAATGGATTCATAACTGATGGCACAGCCTGTCCTTTTAGATGCCATCACATCACTGCTGTAGTGATGAGAAACACCAGACTTTTTCAAACCGATGTGATACCAAAACTTCTTGATTTAATATTTTCAATACAGGTAACAATTACCTCCTAAATGCTGACATATTTTTATAGGCATATAACAGCAAACGCGTAAGTTAAGGGATATCAAGTTTTTATGCTGTGTTCACACCGCAAGCGACCCAGCTACCAATATCGCACCACCCACTGACGGAGCGTCGCGCTTCCATAAATACCTCATTTTGGTAACCACTACCGTCGGCCGTCACTCGGTGACGTCACGTCCGCTCGAGTTTCACCGCGATCATTTCATATATCATATAATAGGATGTATAAGTAGACATTATTCCAGCTGTATCCTTTTCACTCACTTATCAAACACAAAACACTGCAGCTGATGCCCTGCAGCAGCATTATCTGTGAGTTTACCGCGGTCCGTCTAGGCGGAACTAATGTCCTCACTGACATTAGCTCCTCCTAGACGGAACTCATTCGCCCTGTAGTCCGGATGAATAACTGTCTGTCACGGTTACCGTCACACAGGCACACACCGCTGATTGGCTGTTGCCACACAGTTACACACGACATCGCCTGAACAGATCAACTTTTTTTTAACTTTGACATCGCACAACGAGTGAAGTGATCGTCTTGTACGCGGCTGTTGCATCGCGGGAGGGTTAGCCCCGCCCCATCGCGGTTGTACATTGACTTTGCATGGAGAGTGATTGCCGAGGTAGTACAAGTAGCGTCCGGTGTGAACGCAGCATTAAAGTTAGTAGCAGCAGTTATTAGATTAATAAGTAGAATATCATCATCAGGTATCAAGAGCTCGAATTAGCTCCACTAATGTAAGCCAAAATAACCCAAAATATTTTTCACTAAAACTGTTTTTAATGCTCAATTATTATTTTTATTATTATTATCATTATTATTAATAATAATAACAACAATAATATTTTTACTATTATATCATTATTTTTTATTATTAGTATTATTATTAGTATTATTACGATCCATGAATCTTAACAAAAGATGACTAAACAAACAGTAAAGGTCATTGTTATTCTTGATTAAACCCTTTAACTATCAGCTCAACTGTGTGGCTGGGTTATCAATAAATTCAGAAATACTTAATGTTTAAAAAAAACAGAAAAAGTCCAGTCTATGTTTGATTCCATCAACATTTCAGGAAACAGAGAAAACAACAAACAAACCAAAACCAGAAATGTTTTTAGTGTGGGATTTAAAAATTTAAAGTGCTTACAGTTGATTACATGATGAAATAAAAATTAACAAATATTTGGGACAAAATCAATAAAAAAAACTTAAATGGTTGTAAATAAAATTGCAATCAAAAAATAAACAAATACACAATAATGTTTTTTTTTAAATAACAGACAATACATATAAATATAAATATATATACCATCAGATCTATAAATGGTTTAGTATTTAACAGTGGTAATATTAGCTTTTAGCTTTTAAAACCTTTAAATCCAACACAAAGAAATAACAGTTCTTTTGGTTTGTTTGCAGTTTTTTTCTGTATCCTAAAACACTGACAAACAAAAAAATGACATGCTTTGTTTTTTTACACATTAAATATTCCTGAATTTATTGATCTTTGCCAAACATTTGAGCTGGGAGTTAAAGGGTTAAGATGTCAAATTATATTGAATTTTTGCCTTTCTGAACAGAAAAAATAGTTTTAGTGGTTAAATATTCTGCTTAATTAATTTCCTGACTCCTCAAAGAAGCTCAGATTTGGATATAAATTAGACTCAGACTTTATTGTCATACAGCAGGTTTATACAGATCGAGATTTCGTTTGCACATTTTACAAATTCAGTTGTGCAAATGTAATCTCAAGTACTGTGCAAAAACACAAAGATATAATAAATGTACACGTTATTTTACAAAATAAAACTGTAAAGGGAATACGACTATATTTACAAATATGTATAACTATATCATACAAGAAATGAGTTCAGTTTCAATTTCCTCGTTCATGTTCAAAATGTGTGTCCAATAACAAAAACCTCAAATCGTTTTTGTAAGCATTTTAAATATTCATATTTTTCCGTCTGTATTACAGGTGGTCCAATGAATTTGTTAAATAATATTTATTCACAAGGACAAAGGAGCGTCTCCTATTTCATTAGACTTGTGTATAAATGATGCTCAAATCACCTCCTTCTGTATTTAAATTTGTAAAAGCCTCACATGCTCAGGCACAGAATGATGTTACTAATGTGACCACAGCAGGAAGAGTTGAGCTTCCAGGTGCAGCACAGCTTCAGTGCTTCTTGATACTCTTAATTATTAAAATATTAAAAAAAAATAATTCATTGTAAATCATGCTCATGAAAAGTCTGGAACATTTTAGACCTTAAACCCTTTAAGTGAACTAAAGAAATCCGCCCAAGGGTCACGTAAAGTCCAGTTTAATCAGAAAAAAGAAGCATCCATCATCCTCCCAACCAATCAAAATATTAAATATGCCTCAGGTGTTGCTCTGAAAATCAAGAGCTGTCGTTCTTCTACACATCTGGACAAACAGACTTTGCACTGACAAGCGTTTGGACCAGAGAAGTTAGAACATGGAGCAAAAAAAAAAAAAACAACAACATCATATCAGTTTAAAATATTTTTCTGCTCACACTTAGAAACTTCCCACACTTCCGTCCAATCAGGAGGTCACACTTTTCTGGATTCTGATTGGTCCGTTCGATGTTCTGATGTTTCTTCTTCATGTGTTCGGTTGGATTTTGTGTCTGAAGCGTTTTGTTTTCTGATGTTCAGTTTGTGACGTTTTCACATTTTCTTTCAATCTGCACTTGCCTTTCTTTACGCTCAATAAACGGAGAATAAAACAGAAATGTCTGCGTGTTTTCGTTTACTGAGACACTTTATTTAAGTTATGGATGATTTTAGAGCCACTGAGTTGCAGACTTTAAAGCTGCTGTCCAACACTTTTGTTTTCATGTTTTCCCTCAGAATGGTGTCTCTCTGTTTGTCAGGAATGAGGTAAGGCGTGGAAACTAAAAACATGTTGGACCATCGCTTTAAAAACACAGAACACCTCAAACTTTAAGGTATTTTTAACATGAAGGTGTCTGTATATTAGTTATACTGACTGTTGCTGTGGATGTGCATTTACATTTATATAAAGGTAAATTCTTTGGCCTATGCTGTCACTTTTACTTTTTAAAAAAAATTCTTTGAAAGAAAGTTGATGTAAATTGACTTAAGTGCTTTTTAAAATTTTAATATCAGACATTTTAAAACTTGAACCTTTAAAGATAAAGCACAAAAAAAACAATGAGTAGGACAAACTTAGTTGCCTGTAAATGTGATTTAGGGTGATTTTATCAATAATGCTGTTAATCAAAGGTTAAATGATCGAGTAAAAAAAAAAAAAACTTAAAAGTTTGAAACTTAAAGTGATCCTTCAAATGATGAGCGCAACACCCTGAAAACTGAAACATGGATTCATAATTTTCTATACAAATCTCGCTTTATTTATGTGTTCTCAAATGAGTTAAATATGCCATTTGAATAATTTAAAAATGTTCAATTTGTTTTTATTTTTTTGGAAAATGATTCATTAACACATTTCAAATTGTTCACGTCTACTATAAGATGGGAACAGCTGCACCAGTTCACTTCAAAAGCTGAAATATTTTTCTTTTGTTATGCAAAATAGCCAAAAATCTCTTTTTACTGCAAAGAGGAAAAGAAAATGAATGCCCTAAAGTAGGTGTTTCCAAAATATTTTTTATATATATTAAAAAAAATTCTAAAAATTAAATCTTTAATTCTTTATTTTGTTTTTTCTTTTATTCCTGCCTGTTTAACATTAAAATAGCCCGTAGCGCCCACACAGCTTGTAGTGCCAAATTTGTCCACGTGGTGGATCTGGGGGATTATAAACTTAACAAATTAAATCCAAGAACAAGCCCTGTGATTGGATAACCTGAGATATTTAATAGTCTCAAAATGTTGTTTGTTGCAAAATATTTTTTATAGGTTTGATGATCAGAAAGCTCAACATCTATTTTACAATGTGTACCAAAAAATACAACTTTTTTTAAACTCAAATTTAACCACAGTTATTAAAAAGATAGATTTTAAATGGGAAACTTATAAAGTTAAAATTTATAGGTGATCTGTTTAATCTTTTAAATTTAGTTATTCGTCTTCTATTGTTTATATAATTGTTGAACAGATATAAACGGATGATATTATATCAGGTTCTATTGTGTTATATTATATGTAGAGTATATCAAATCTAATAACATTACACTAACTAGAAAAGTACTCGAAGAGTGCAGACGTCCACCAGCGCCACAGTCCTCTCCCATATTGGGATTTTCACCATAAGTATTAGTCCTATCTTTATTTCATCAAAATATTTAGATTCCTTGACCATGAAAACCATTAACAACTGGACTCATAATTACCTCCCCCAAGGAGGTTATGATTTTGGGAGAGTTTGTTTGTCTGTGAACAAAATAACTCAAAAAGTTATGGATGGATTTGGTTGAAATTTTCAGGAAATGTTCAGCATGGGAAAAAGAAGAAGTGATTAGATTTTGGTGTTGATCCGCATCAGCGTCTGGCCCCCATGGATAAAAATGTGATTTCTGTGAATAACTACTGAACTAAAATAGATATCATTATGAATCCAGTTGCTTTTCATGGTTTGGTTTTTATGGTCAAGGAATCGAAATATTTTGATGAAATAAAGGTAGGACTAAAATTTATGGTCAAAATCACAATATGGGAGAGGACTGTGGCGCTGGCGGAGGTCTGCGCTCTCCGAGTGCTTTTTTAGTGATATCTGTTTTAGTTCAGTAGTTATTCACAAAAATCACATTTTTCGTCATGGCGGCCAAACGCTGATCCGGATCATCACCAAAATCGAATCAGTTCTTCCTTTTCCCATGCTGAACATTTCCTGAAAATTTAATCCAAATCCATCCTTTACTTTTTGAGATATTTTGTTCAAAGACGGGTAGACAAACAAACTCTCCTAAAACATAACTTCCTTGGCGGAGGTAATCCTGTTATATGCACTGATATGAAAAAGATAAAGTCAATTTAGTTACTTTATTGGCCATTATTTTATGTTATTTAATACTACATTCTATTCTATTCTATTCTATGACATTATATGATATTATATTATATAACATCATAAAATAAAGTGTTCACGGCTATATTTTTACACTGTTGTATATTTGAAGCAAGGATTAAAAAAAGCTAAAAACAATGTCAGTGATCACACATGATTTTATTTTATGACAAAGTGATGCAAAGTTTATTGTCATATTTCTCACATTTGCTAACTCACTGTTTAACTGAAAAAAAATGTATATATATATATATGTGTGTGTGTGTGTGTGTGCATGTGTGTGCTTGCTTTGCCTTTTTTTGGTGCCACAAATCTGAAAGTGCAACAAAAATTGGAGCTTTAAACCTCTATCACAGCTCAATCTAAAACTACAAAAAAACAGCTTGACGTGTCTCTCATTGCCCCCGAGGCATCCGGGATCAGGAACACCTGTCAATCAAAACAGAAATAACTTTTTAAATTAAACATAAAATTCTGACTTCATGCTGTAAAATTGTGGAAATCATCATTAGGCTGCTAAATTAATCAGTACTCACCGCATATTTCTCAAAAGAAATAAATAAATCTGAATAACAAAGTATGTATGAAGCCCTGAATCATCCCAAAGATGGACATTACATATTTCCTTTTTAAACATACGCTTATGTTGATTCTTTGAATTGCATGAACACTGAAAATTTTGCAATCTATCATCAAATAAAAGACAAAATACCTTACCAGGTTATTTTGGATGTTGCTTATAAAGATTTAAGTTTCCACTTTTTGACATTTATTGGTCTTTCATCTGCTCATTGTGCTGTTGTAGATGGACAAATAATATTCAAACTAATAAAACGGTAAAATTCTTTCATTTAAAACTCAAAATATTTTGTATCCGAAAGTTATTTTCTCCAAAAATTCATCAGAATCAGAGTCAGTATTAGAAATTATAATAATAATAATAAGAAGAGGAAGACTTTTGAAACAAAAATTCTGAGTTCATTTTTGATTCTTAATCTCAGACATTGTATTTCTAATCTGTTTTTCGAGCAGCCCTGCTATTTTACAAGCCTAATGTTTTGTGCTGAAGTAAACATCTCCCCACCTGTGATGGTGACTCTGCAGGACATCCTCACTCATCCAGGCCCTTCTTGGCCCCGTCCCTGGTCTTGGCCCTCAGCTTGTTCACCTGGGACTCGGCGATGTCGGCCCTCTCCTCGGCTTCCTCCAGCTCGTGCTGCAGCTTGCGGAGTTTGGCCATGTTTCCGTTGGCCGCCTCCTCGGCCTCCTCTGCTGCGCGTTTGTACGACTTGACCTTCAGCTGCAGCTTGTCCACCAGGTCCTGCAGGCGGGCCATGTTCTTGCGGTCCTCCTCGGTCTGGTAGGTGAGCTCCTTGATGCGACGCTCATACTTGCGGACGCCTTTGATGGACTCGGTTCCTCTCTTTTGCTCGGCCTCCAGCTCGTTCTCCAGCTCTTTGATTCGAGCCTCCAGTTTCTGGAGCTGCTTCTTCCCGCCCTTCATGGCGATCTGCTCGGCCTCGTCCAGACGGTGCTGCAGGTCTTTGATGGTCTGCTCCATGTTCTTCTTCATGCGCTCCAGATGGGCGCTGGTGTCCTGCTCCTTCTTCAGCTCTTCAGCCATCATGGCTGCATCTGTGATGGCTTTCTTTGCCTTCTCCTCTGCGTTTCTGTTCTCCTGTATGGCTTCCTCCATCTCACTCTGCATGTGGAGAAGGTCGGCTTCATGCTTCTTCTTCTGGTTGATCAGGCTGGTGTTCTGGGAGTGTAGGAGTTGCATGCGCTCTGTGGCATCAGTGAGCTCCTGCTCGGCTAGCTTTCGGCTTCTCTCTGTCTGCTCTAGGGCGGCCCTCACTTCCTCCAGTTCAGCCTGGAGCAAGTTGTTTCGGCGTTCCAGCAGAGCGATGTTCTCCTTCAGGTCATCATTGCCATGGTGGGCATCATCTAGCTGGAGCTGGGAGTCTTTCAGGAATGCCTGAAGACTCTTGAGCTGTTTCTGGGCGTCAGCGGCCTGCCTGTTAGCTTGACTGAGCTGGATCTCCATCTCGTTGATGTCACCCTCCATCTTCTTCTTGATTCTCAGGGCCTCGTTGCGGCTCCTGGTCTCACATTCCAGCGAGGCCTGAAGAGATTCCAGCATTCGTTGATAGTTCCTCTTTGCCTGCTCCATCTCTTCATCCTTCTCGGCCACCTTGCGTTCCATGTCTGCCTTCACTTGGTTGAATTCCAGCTGGGCTCTCAGGATCTTGCTCTCTTCATGCTCAAGAGATCCTTCTGCCTCCTCCAGCGCTGACTGCAGCTCTGCCTTTTCTTGCTCAAGCTGTTTCCGTATCTTCTCTAGTTCATGAGCGCTCCTGCCTCCCTCTCCCAGCTGGTCGGTGAGGTCAGAGATCTCCTCTTGGAGGTTCTTGTTTTCTCTCTTCATCGTCTCAAGCTGGTCCAGGCACTCTTCATAGGCATTCCTCAGTTTGAAGAGTTCAGTGCTCAGAGAGCGAGCCTCCTTCTGAGATCCTTCCAGCTCACACTGTGACTCCTCAAACTTTTGCTTCCACTCTGCCATGACTTTGTCAAAGGCCCTTTGCTTCTTGTCCAGTGCTGCAGATGCTGCATTGGATCTTTCGAGGTCCAGCATGAGGTCCTCAATCTCATTTTGGAGGCGATGCTTGGTCTTCTCCAGTGATGAACACTTTGCGTTCACGGCTTCGATGGCCTCCTCAGCCTCTTGCAGCCTCTGAACCAGTTTCTTCTTTGCTTCTTCCAGTTCTTCAGTCCGCTGGATTCCATCCGTCTCATATTTTGTCCTCCATGCTGAGACCTCAGTGTTGGATTTGGACAGAGCTCTCTGAAGCTCAGCCTTGGCCTCCTGTTCCTCCTCGAACTGCTCTCGAAGCAGGTCACAGTCATGTCGAGCAGACTGCACCGCATGAGCTAGGGCGTTCTTAGCTTTGACCTCCTCCTCCAGCTGTCTGCGTAGATCTTCTATCTGCTGATTGTATGAGGACTTCACTCTGGTCAGCTGGGAGATCAGGCACTCCTTCTCCTCCAGCTGACGTCCAAACTCACCGTTCTCGGTCAACAGCTTGGCCCTCTGGGTGGTCAGGTCATTGATGGCTCTTTGAGCTTCCTCGTATTTGCTCTTAAACTCGTTCATGTTGTCTTCCATGGAACGGCACATTTTCTCAATGTTGGACTTGGCCTTTACCACACTCTCCATGTTTGAGGACAAATCATCAAGCTCTAGCTTCAGCTCACTTTTTTCCTTCTCCAGCTTTTGCTTCACACGCTGCAGGTTGTCGATCTGCTCTCCGAGCTCAGCTACACTGTCGGCATGTTTCTTCCTCAAGGATGCGGCGGTGGCCTCGTGGTGAAGGGTGGACTCTTCGAGCTCTCGACGCAGCTTCTGAAATTCAGCATCTCTCTTTTTATTCATCTCCACCTGGACTGTTGTTGCTCCACCTGCCTCTTCAAGCCGCTCGCTGATGTCCTCCAGCTCACGGGAAAGATCTGAGCGCTGCTTCTCGACTTTGGCCCGGGCTGCTCGCTCAGCATCCAGCTCCTCTTCAAGCTCCTCAATTCTCGCTTGGTTTTCTTTCAGCTTCTTCTGGAGCTGAACTGAAGAAACCTGCTCGTCTTCTAGCCTTGAATTTATCTGCACCACCTCAAAGTCTTTCTTCTTCAGTCTTTCCTCCAGCTGCTGCTTGTCATTCTCCACATCCATCAAGCTTTCCTGGTTCAGCTTCAGGTCACCTTCAAGCTTCCTCTTTGAGCGCTCAAGGTCCATCCTCACTTTCTTCTCCTGCTCCAAAGAACCTTCAAGATCATCTACCTGCTGCTCAAGCTTAGCTTTGGCTTTGGTCAAACTGTTAACCTTGTCTTCTTCACTCTGAAGGTCATCCAGTGTCTGCTGATGAGCCTCTTGCAGTGACTTCTTCTCTCTGGTTAACTTCATGATGTTTTCATCCTGGGAAGCCATCTCCTCTGTCAGGTTTTTCACCTTGTTCTCAGTGGCATGCTTCTCTTTCTCCACCTTGGCCAAAGTAAGCTCCAGATCATCGATGTCTTTCTTCAGCTCCGAGCATTCATCCTCCAGCTTCCGTTTCTTGGCTGTCAGATCTGCGTTCAGCTCCTCTTCATCCTCCAGTCGTTCGGTCATCTCCTTCAGCTTGGCCTCCAGTTGAATCTTACTCTTGATGAGCTGCTCACAGCGTTCTTCTGCATCTGTGAGTGTGTCCTGCTCAGCCTGAATCTGAAGAGTCAGATCATTCTTCTCCTGCAGAACAGTCACTATTTTCTCCTCCAGTTCCTTCCTTCTTGCCTCAGATTTCTCCAGAGCTTCTTTAATCTTGTTGAACTCATCCTTCATGTTGGCCATCTCCTTCTCAGACTCAGCACTTTTCAGAAGAGGTTTGATCTTGAAGAAGAGCTTCATCCATGGCCAGTTCTTCACACCCAGGAAGGAGCGCAGGTTCCACTGGATGACCATGAGGGCATCCCTGCGCTCCACTAACTTTGCAAACTCAGCCCTCATCAGGATTGCTCGTGCATTAGCCTGAATCCTTGTGATAATGCGAGAGAGTTGCTCATCTCGCATCTCCTCCAAAGTCCCCAGCAGACCAGCTTTGAAGAACACCTTGGTGTGGCCGAACTTGTACTGAGTGTGGTCAATGTCCAGCGATCCCAGCAGCTTCTCTGCACTCTTCTTACAGTCGATGAACTGACCTTCAGGGATGGCGGAGGCATTCAGAATCCTGTACCGTTGCTTGAAATCACCGTAGAGCACCCTATTTGGGAAACCCTTCCTGCAGATCCTGATGCCTTCAAGGACACCGTTACAGCGCAGTTGGTGCATCACAAGGCAGTTGTCCATGATCCCTGGAGTTTTACTCTCATTCGGGATCAAACAGCGGACAAAGTGAGGATGTGTGGTCTTCAGGTTGCTCATCAGCTTGTTGAGATTCTCTCTGTGGAGTGCTGACACGGTCTGGAATGAGGAACCTTTCTTCTTGGCTCCTTTGCCTCCTTTGTCCCCACCATCAGCTCCTGAGTAGTTTGAAAACAGCATGCTCAAAAGCTTTAGTGCTGATTTTTGGTAAAGACCGACCACCGTTTCATTGAGAGGATCTTTGTTTTTGACCAACCAGTTCCCGATGTTGTAGTCCACCGTGCCAGCATAGTGAACCAAAGCAAAGTGAGCTTCTGCTTTCCCCTTTGCAGCCCGTGGCTTCTCAAACATTTTGTTCTTTCCCAGATGATTATCATAGAGCTTGGACTTGAAGGTCTGGTCACTGGCTTTTGGGAACATGCATTCTTCTTCCAGGATTGACAGGATTCCCAGTGGCTTCTCAATGAGATCAATACATGCTTGTAAGTCCATCCCAAAATCGATGAACTCCCAATCAATGCCCTCCTTTTTGTACTCCTCTTGCTCCAGAACGAACATGTGGTGGTTGAAAAACTGTTGCAGTTTCTCGTTGGTGTAGTTGATGCAGAGCTGCTCAAAAGTGTTAAAATCAAAGATCTCGAACCCGGCGATGTCCAGCACTCCTATGAAGTACTGGCGATGTTGTTTGGTGTCCAAGGATTGGTTGATCCTCACCACCATCCAGTTGAACATCTTCTCGTACACTGACTTTGCCAGAGCACCCAGGGCATAGTAGACTTGGTCCACACTTTGGCCTTTGGTGACGTATTCATTCCCCACCTTGACTCTGGGGTGACACAGACCCTTGATGAGGTCTGCAGAATTCAGCCCCATTAGGTACGCTGACTTGTCTGCAGCCTCCGTCCCATCCGGCTCTGCCTGCTCCTCACGCTGCTTCTGCTTGAACTTCATGTTGCCGTAGTGCATGATGGCACCGGTCAGCTTATAAACGCCCATCTTCTCCTCCCCAGTGAAGCCGAGCACATCGAAGGCACTGTCGGTGGCCATCAGCTCCTCTGAGTCGTTGATGGAGGCTACTGTTACCTCTCCTTGGGAGATGTAGGAGTAGTCATATGGGTTGTTGGTGATCAGCAGCATGTCCAGCAGCTCTGGCTTCTGATTGGACAGAATCTGGTAGAAGATGTGGTAGTTCCTCTCAGCTTTGAGCTGAAAGGTGACACGAGACTTCTCCAGCAGGTATGTTTCGATGTCAGCAGACGACAGCTTTCCGCTTGTACCAAAGTGAATTCTGATGAATTTGCCAAAACGCGATGAGTTGTCATTTCTCAGCGTTTTGGCGTTGCCAAAAGCCTCCAGGGCGGGGTTAGCCTGGATGATTTGATCCTCCAGGGTCCCCTTGCTGGTGTCTTTTTTGCCTCCGCCGACCGCAGCAATGCTAGCGAAGTACTGGATGACTCTCTTGGTGTTCACAGTCTTCCCCGCTCCGGATTCTCCGGTGATGAGGACGGACTGGTTCTCCCGGTCAGTCAGCATGTACTGGTAGGCATTATCAGAGATGGAGAAGATGTGGGGAGGGGCCTCGCTCCTCTTCTTCCCTCTGTAAGCTGCCACCACCTCCGCATCGTAGACAGGGAGCCACTTGTAGGGGTTGACAGTGACGCAGAAGAGCCCGGAGTAGGTGTAGATCATCCACGCTGCGTAACGCTCTTTGAGGTTAAACAGCACGGCGGGCTCGTGGAGGAACGTAAACATCGCCATGTCTTCGATTTTATCGAATTTCGGCGGGTTCTGGGGGTGGACATCAGACTCTTTCACAGTTACTGTTGATCCATCCTCCTTCTTGACAGTCACCATCCCTCCATCTTTGCTCTGGATTTGCCCCTTCACGTACTCGACCTTATCGTCCACTACGAAGCATTCAGTCTTAATATCGAAAGCTCTTGTCTGGGCCTCCAGGCGCTCCTTCTCTGTCTTCCTCAGGAAAGGAGCGGCCTTCCCAAACTCGGCCATCAGAGCATCACCCATGGCGAAGGGTGGGGGATCACAGCAGGCAGCAGCAGTCTGAGACGAGTCTTTTCTCTGGTGGATCTGAAGCAGGACTGCAGGCTCCTCGCAGCAGGACGAGGTTTTTGAAGACACCCTGCAGACCAAATTAGGACTGATTCCCCGTGAGGAAACAAACGCTGATAAATTAGCCGAGCCGTGGAGGCATCATGAGGGCAAATTCAGGACCTTTGGCTGTTAGAGTCCATTTTAGGAGACGGATTGTTTCCTGGCTTATCTGCAGGGAGATAGGATGTCCTGACGCCTCTTCATTTAGACTCCACTTTACTGTATCTCTGCAACAGCCTCCTCTCTGCTGCACAGCCTCCACTCTCGTGTACAGTTTGCCAAATGAGGAGTTAATTCAAGTATCATTAACAGATCCCAAAGATTATTCACAGGTTTACAGCAGCAAAAAAAAAAAAAAAAACAGTTCAGAACTAGAAAAGCACTCAGACAGCGCAGACCTAAAACAAGCAGCTAAGTTCCAACACTGACTTTTCCACAACTCCTGTAAAAGAAACAATTCTGGATCACCAGATCCAGAATAGAGCCAAGATTCAGACCAAACTCAGAACATGCATAGAGGTTGTTTTCCTGCATGAACATGACTTAATATAAATATTTAGATTTTATAGGAATTATTAAATGTCGTCAATGGGATTTCCCATGATAAAAGTCAATGTTATTTTGTGACGCCAGTCTTTATCAGATCCAAATGAAATTTTTCTTGATGTTAGAGACTTGGACCCTGTATTATCCTGTGAAACTGGAAGCAAATTTGTTAAAAAATTTCAGAGATATGACTTTTTCAAAAATTTCGCTCAATGTCAATTTTGGGTTTTTTTGGGGGCTTTTTGGGAAGCTTTTTTACACCCTGACAAATATATGTATCACTACCAAAATCCATCTATTTCTAAGTTGTGTCATTGCCAATTTCTCTTGAAAATTTCAGCAAATTCCGTCCTGTAGTGTTTGGGAATCTTGCTAACAAATTAACACAGTGCTGATAGGTATATTATTATTAGAGGAGCCTCAATATTTGATTTAACATCGAAAAATCAGTTGAACTCCTCGTTCTCTTTGTGATAAAATATTTTACCTTTTATTGTCCAGATTCTGAATGCTTTTTATAAACACAATTAATTATTTGCTAAATATTATAGTGAAATAAAAATATATATAGTTGTTATTGTCAAATTTGAAGTTATTACCATTTATGTCTTGTCAGTTCATCTTTTTCATCCATAACTATTAAAAATCTTCTTTCTTAACTTGATGATAGAAGCATGGACACCATATTATCCTGAAAAATTTGAAGTGAAATTGTCAGAAAATGGCAGGGACATGATTTTTAAAAGTCCCACCCAATGGAGTCCCACATAATTTATGGATTTTTTTTTAATGTTAGGAATTTTTTGCACCTAGATAAATATTGGTATCGCCACCAAAATCCAATTATTTCTAAGTTGAACCATTACCAACATCTCATGAAAAAGTCAGCAAAATCTGTCCGGTAACTTTTGTGTAATCCTGCTAACAAACAAACACATAAACAACTAGAAAGCACTCGGAGAGCGCAGACCTCCGCCAGTCCTCCTCAGTCCTCCTCAGTCCTCAGCCATATTGTCATTTGGACCATAAATATTACTCCTACCTTTATTTCATCTAAATATTTAGATTCCTTGACCATGAAAACATACCATTAGCAACTGGATTCGTAGTGATATCTATTTTAGTTCAGTAGTTATTCACAGAAATCACATTTTTCGCCATGGCGGCCAGACGCTGATCCGGATTAACACCAAAATCGAATCAGTTCTTCCTTTTCCCATGCTGAACATTTCCTGAAAATTTCATCCAAATCCGTCCATGACTTTTTGAGTTATTTTGTTCACAGACGGACGGACGGACGGACGGACGGACGGACAGACGGACAAACTCTCCCAAAAACATAACCTCCTTGGCGGAGGTAATCACCGGCAAAAACACAACCTCCTTGGCAGAGGTACATATTCAAACAAAATGCTGATGGAAATATGACCATGAAAGGAGCCTAAATATTTTGTTTAACATCTAAAAATTAGTTGAACTCCTCGTTCTCTTTGTGATAAAATGATATTTTAACTTCCATTAGTCATATTCAGAATGTTTGTTATAAACATGATAAAGTGTTAGCTAAATATCACAGCAGAAAAAAGGATTAAAGTTGTAAAATTTATTACATTTTATGTCTTCTCAGTTCATCTTTTTCATCCATAACTACAAAAAACTTATCTCTAAATTTCAATTAAATGGTACTTAGATTTTTGAGGATTTTAGTCCAATTTAAGGGGATTTGAACTGTGTGAAATAATGAGTAGCCAAAGTAGGTTGCCAACTTCACTCATGATTTGGATGTAAAACAAAGCAACAAAAGAAAGAAAATGGGTGTTTGGTAGATTATTATCTTATTATTTGTTGTTGCAACAGTTCCTCTTGGCAGTAAATCTTACAAGTTGGAAAGCTTGTAGAGCTGGAATTTGGAAACATGGCCAAATCTTCTCTGCCAATATGTTGTTTGGAGAATTGAAACAAGACCTATCAGCAGTTCAACAATTCATTTAACAAACTCAACAAGTGACTTTCAAGAGTTTCTAAAGCAATGGTTCCTGCCTGAAGAAAGTGTCACCTTGCAGCACAGTTTTATAATCATTTTAAACTATTTTCATGAACAACTCTGGACAGTTTGGGCCCACAAATACACAATCTTATCTAAAACCTTTCAAAGCGATGTGGTAGATGTGTTGTTATAGTTTCAGTTTATATTAGTGCTGTCAGACGATTAAAAAAATTAATCTAATTAATTACCGGATTTATAATTAATTAATCACATTTTAATCTCATATCTGCTTAAAGTACCCAAATAAAGAATTTGAATTCTAGGATATTATAAAATTGTAGTGCATGACTAATCAAATGAATACACTAAGAAGTGAAGATTTGTAAATCCACATTTTTATTGGTGACTTAATAAAACCAAAGTCAGGGCAACTTGTCCAGAAAATTCTAAGCTCAATCAGGCAACTCAAATTACACTTTAAGTGTGTTTCATAAATCAAATTCAAAATAAGAAAAAGGTCGAGGACATCCAGCAAACCAATTAGGCCTGGTGCATTATTAAAGAATGCAGTACAAATATAGATAAATAAATTCAAAAATAGAATAAGACTAACCCCCAAATTCCACCAGACGCAAAAGCGCCGCGCAGCGCAGCGCAGCGTCCTTGAAACGTACTGTGGAGCACTTTGCTCCCATTGTAGTCTATCGGGCAAATTCCACTGCACGTGAAAGCGCCGCGTTGCTGAAGCGCCGGCGCGCGAAGGCGCGAGAGATACGCTTCAGGTCTATTTTCTGTGCGGCCGCTTCCAAACCTCGTAAATTCACTGTCGTTAAGAAAGCACCAGACAGGAAGTCACCGTGTGGAGTAACCGGAAGTTTCAAAATAAAACACAATGCACGGACTCTTGCACGTAATTTTCCTCAATTGTTTGTCATTACGTCAAAAGCGGAGGCACGAGCATCAGGTCAGCAGCTGGTCAGAGGGTCCCAGAGGCAACACGACACCATGGACGAAGAAAAGTAAATCGTAGAGGTACAGTAATATGTAAGATTGTGTACATGAAACCATACATTTTTCTACGCAGATGAAGGTGGATAGAAGTTGAATAATTTACAAAGCTGTGTGGTTGGAACCAGGAAAGGGACCTTAGAGAAGTGAAGAAAGGTGTTGTTTATTTCTTTTCTCAGTCTATAACACGCTTTATGAGCGTGTGACATCGCTATTCTCATGAGAGCCTGTGACTCTCCGGGGCTCAGCCCTCCCCCTACGGGTCTGCACGCCGTGGCGCTTCTGGATGTGCCGCTTTCAGTGGGGTTTGCCTGTCGGAGCAAAACCGCGGCACTCCGCTTCGCTGCACGGCGGGGCACTTTCACGTGCAGTGGAATTTGGGGGTAAGTCTTAAATGTGCCATTCCTGTTGTCCTGGGCTTTGTTTGGTTTGACTAGAGACGCATGTGTGAAGTGACGTGCCACTGCCATGTACGGGTCCTTCAGCTGGCCAAAATCAAAATGTTTGTGTGCTATGATTAATCTTGTGGTTAATTTTTTTAACGCATTAATTTGCAGTGTAATTAATTAATCTAATTAATGCACTAAAGTGACAGCCCTAGTTTATATATCTAAACTTATTTTGAGAAGCTCCAGGCAGACAGCACCTCGTCACCTCCCTGAGATCTCTGCAGCCCTCCTGCTTGATGAAATGGGCCGGTGTGTGTGAAGCATATGTACAATGGGCTGAAACATGCCATGTGTGTGTGTGATGGACTGAAGTGTGTGTCTCTTTATCTCTGACAGTTTGGACTCATCAGCTCTGAAAATAGAAAACAGATCGAGTTTAATCAGGTCTTATCTCGCAAAGACATGAAGACCAGACTTCAGGCTGCATCAGACACTCAGGCTGAAAAATTCAACCTCGACTACCAGAACAAGTCTAAGTAAGATTTGTTTAAAAGGAATGTGACATTTTATGATTTTTAAAATTAAAGGGCTATTCTGTCCTCATATATCATGGAGCATATTGTGTATGAATGTGGCTTTAGTGTGAATGTCAGTGGTGATGTGAATCTTCTGCTAAACAAAGGTTACACTGACATAAAGGAAGACAATAAATCTGGAAAAATTAAAACTCATCTTTTTTTTATTAACATCTGATAATAAAAAAATACTAACATTCAACCAACATGTGCAAAGTCACATTCTGAGTAAAAATGTGCAAGATTTCCAACGTTCTCAACTTTCAACAATACAAAAAACAAAGATATGAAAGTTAGATGTGTTATCAAACACTCCTAAATCCACCCATACATCCATCCGACCATCTGCCCATCCAACCGTCAGTGCATCAATCCATGCATGCATCCATTCACCTTTCCGCCCATTTATTGAACCATTCATCTATTTTTCCCATCCATCCATCCATTTATCCATTTATTAATTCATCCAGCTGTCTGTCTGTGTATTTGTAAATCCATTTATCCATCCATCCATCCATTCATCCATCCTTCCCTCCATCCGTCCAACCATCAATATATCAATCTGTCCATCTATTTATCCATCTGTTTGTCTGTCTGTGTATTTATTAATAAATCCATCTATCCTTCAAACTATTCATTTATCCATAAATCAATCCATCCATCCTTTCATCCATCCATCCTTCCATCCATCTATCTTTCCATCAGACCATTCATTATTTGTTCATCATCCATTACCAAAAACAATCATATCAATCCAACAAATGTAAATCCATCCATCCATCATCTCATCATCACCTATCAATCTGTTATTTGTCCATGTAATTATTAATAACCATCCATCCATCCATCAATCTATCCTTCAAACCATTTATTTATCCATGAATCAATCCAACCAACTATCCATCCATCGATTTGTTAATTCATCCAGCTGTCTGTGTATTTATTAATCCATCCATCCATCCATTAATTCATGCATTCTTCCATCCATTGATCTTTCCTTCAAACTATTCATTTTTTATTCATCCATCCATTACCAAATACAATCATATCCATCCAGCTCACATAAATCCATCCATCCTTCCATCCATTCGTCCATCCAGTGATCTGTCTATGTATTAATTAGTCCATTCATCCATCCATCCATTCATTTATTAATCCAGCCAGTGGTCTGTCTGTGTATTTAATAATCCATCCATCCATCCATCCATCCATCCATCTTTCCCTCAAACCATTCATTATTTTACCCATCCATCCATAAGCAAATACAATCCATTTTATCCAGCACACATTGATCCACCCATCCATCCATTTTCTATCCATCCAATGATTTATTATTATGCATCTATTCATTAATCAAATGTATTACATCCATCCAGCCATTTGCACATTGATTATTCAATCATTACATCGATCCATCCATATATTCAACCATGTATTACAAATGAATTTATCATCCATTAACTAAATGCAGCCATCCCATCCAACCATACTTTAATTCATGCATCCAACACCCATCCATCCCTTATCTTTCTATGCATTCATCCATTCATGCACTTATCCAAAAATTGATCTAATCACTATTTTATCCATCCATCATCCAACTATTCATGTATTCATTAAATAACTTTCATTTGTCAATCCATAAATCAATCCATCCATCCTATTATTAATCCATCCATGCATCCAACCATGAACTAAAAGGCAAATCCATCTATCCAACCATCATTCACTCATTCATTCAGTTGTACAGTCATTTATTACTGCTCCACCTGTCCATCATCCATCCATCCATCCATCAGAATTCCAATACAAACCATCAGGTAACAATTTAATTCTTATGGCCATCCATCAATCCATTGATTGATCAGTGTATCAATTAACCCTGCAATCATTTCATAAGATACTGAATAAACCTTCAGGGCTCTTTATCAAATCAAACAAACTAAATAAAAGTTCATAGTTTGATGGTAAAATCTGAAATAATCTGATTTAGTTGTATAATTTCAAAAGCTGCCATCTTTATGTTGGTCCACAGCATTAAAGAGGGTAAGAGGTGGGGTGGAATTACCACCCAAGGTCATATGGAAGGAAGACAGTTCATCCTGTACAGTTTATAATTATAAACAACATTAAGGTCAATTCTAAGACAGGACATCAAACAGGCTTTTAGCTTCCTTTCCATCATTTATAGAAAGCAGACTGATTTAGTTTTTAATGAGAACAAACCGTAAGACAAAGGGAAAGCTGCAGAAAAGCGTCTACAGACACATTACCTGAAAAGGTTTTCAAGGCTTCTTAAACTCTGAATGAAACCACAGATTTTCAGTCATATTTTAACCTCAAGCTGTGAAATGAGAGATATCGATGAGCATGCACACTTGCAAAATTTCAGCACCAAAATGTTGAAAACTCCGTTTGAAAATCATGCTAGAGAGAAGTTTCAGAGTCAGTGTGGTCGACAAATATGTGTCTTTTTAGACCGCTTTGAGCCTGGATGAAAAACTGTGGAAATGCTTTGATGTGAACAACTGATAATGGAAAAAAAAGACTTGCAGATCCCATTTTAGTCCGTTTTATCCTCTCGATCACGGCTCTGTGAGGAGGGAACATGAAATGTTTAAAAACATCAGCAGCTTAAAGGTGAATCACAGGTGAGTTCCTTTTCACAATGAAGTTCACTCGCTGGAAATGATCGACAAAACCGTCAAAGAAAAACCCAGGCTGTGTGACGTCACTTCCCCTCAGCTGAAAGTGAGTTTTTTCGTGGTAACAGCGGCTGACATTCAAGTTGTCCTGCTGCCGGAGGTCAAGGTCACAGCCTGATGCGATGCCTTGTGGTTCCTGGTGTGTTCAGCAGAGCGACATGCGTTTGCGGTGCTGTTCCACCAGAGGCACAAGGCAGCGCGGCGAGCCCCCCTGCAGCAGGAAGGGGTGCTGCAGCAGGTCGGCAGCACTGGAGCGCTGCTTCGTGTCACGGGTCAACATGCGGTCCAGGAAGTCCTTCAACATGGGGGACATCTGGACACAGACAGAGACAGTCTACCATAAGCATGCTAACATTGACCTCTGGTTGCTGACCACATATGCTGAGCTCTAATCTGCAGAGATGGGAAGTAACGAAGTACAACGACTTACACTACACTACTTAAGTAGAATTTCCCGGTGCTTTGTAGTTTTAGAAGTATTATTTTTTGGACAACTTTCACTTTTACTTTGCTACATTTTTAACAGAATATCAGTACTTTCTACTTCTTACATTTCCTCAAAATGCTCGCTGCTTTTTGTCTAATGTACATATATATTTTTTGCACCGTTAGACAAAATGCAGTCAACTGACGTAACACCCCGCCCCCCTCCGCGCGGCGCGTTGTCACTCCTGCTTCTGCCAGGCATGCAGCCGTGTTGTTCAGATTAGCGGTGTCACAGAGACACAGGTAAAGTTAGCACGTCAAACAACAACCATAACCGACGCATAAAATGGACAATGGAGAAGACCCCGAGGAGGACCCGGTCCCTGGATCGTCCAAGTAAGCTTAACACACCGCTACCTGCCTCAGCTGCATGTGAGAGGCTGCTTAGCACAGCAGGAAACATTTTTACACCCAGGAGGGCTTGGCTGGGTTCTAAGTTATTTGAAAACCTCATTCTGATGAGGCTGAACAGAAAGTTCTGTTAGAAGTTGGTGTAATGTTAAGTGCACACTACACAATTTTTTTTCAGTCTTAGCGAGATTTTTCTTTGAATTGTTCCTGGTTTGGCACCATAATGGTTATAATACTATTTAGTTACTAGTGTGACCATTGGATAGGCTACTGAAACTAATGGTTTGGTTATTTATTTTCATTTGTGGTCCCTGGTTGTGCCACTTGCAATAACACACCACCTGGACAGTGATGGACAGTAGTCCATGATGTTTAGTTAATGATGGACAGTAGAAAAAAATATCAGCAATAAAAAGTTGATTTAAAAAAATGTTGGGCCTATGAGAATGATTTCCAGTTTGGAAGCCATCATAGTCTAAAATTCAATGTAGAGAAGTATGATGTGTAAAGCTGAAGTGTGCAATACAAATGCAGACAAACTAGACTGTGAAGTAAAATAAGATACATCTTGTGTGTGCCCAGCAGCTTCTGAATAATATGTTACGAAAGCATTATTAGTGTTCTTAGGCTTTGCACTGAATCGTGCGATAAAAATACTTTTTACTTTAGAAAAATACTTCAAAGTACATTTCAGAGCCTGTAATTTTTACTTTTACATGAGTCGATATTTGGATGAGTACTTTTTACTTTTACTTAAGTCGTTATTTACACTGGTACTTTTACTTCTACTTAAGTAAAGAATCTGGGTACTTTTCCCATCTCTGCTAATCTGAAGCGACAATGTCTGGAGTTTTTGGACTTCAGAGTCAGAATTGCTCCAGCAGCTTTCTAGTTATTACAGAGTGACTCTGTTGCTTGTTTGTTTACTCCACTAGTTCATACACCAGCCTTTTGCTAAAAAGAAGCCAGAGAGCCTGTTTTATTACTGTTTCTGCCTCCAAAAGACTCCCCAAAAAGACTCCATCATTTTCCTGACGTGTTCTATTGTTGTTTTCTTTTAATCTGCTTTTATTTCTTATCTTAGCTATTTTTATCTGGAAAGCACTTTGGTCACCTCGAGTGTTGTAAAGTGCTCTATAAATAAATTTTGATTGATTTATTGATTGAAAATTAACTGTCTTATACATTCGAGATGCTTCATTCTGGGCTTAATTGTAGATAAAACTATGTCACTCCTAGCTTTCTTGCTGCAGGAGGCTAACCATGATTAGCTGGCCAGTTAAACGGATTAATTCAAATAACTTTTTCTCTGAATGGACCCAGACAGCTGTTTCAATTCTAACTAGAACTGGTGGCAACCTTTTTTCTTGTATAGCACCAATTCATAACAAGTGTTATCTCAAGACACTTTACAATAGAGCATCAAACTCTTCATTTTATGGATACACATATATGCATAGATACATATATACATATAAAAATACACATATACATATATATACAAATATATACATCCAACATGAATCCATATAGCCAATCATGGATCCCTCCATCATGGCGACAAGAAAAAACCTTCTGTTAAGCAGCAGGAAATCTTGAATGTGGATCCCAGTCTCATGATGAACAGCAAATCCACACCATGCTGTGTTGGGTGTGTGGGCAAAGGAAGGGAGGTAAGAGGAGACAAGTGGACTAAAGAAAGAACTAAAGTTAGGGACAGGTCCATGAACCATAGACCTGTCGTCTGATTTATTAGAGGTTAGCCTCTTGAGATGCTACATCTCATTTTCAGGAGGGTCCTCATGTCTGAATGGTTGTGGTGATCATTTTAGAGAAGTATAATCAATGATAGTCTTATTGAAAATTAGAATTTATGGTAGCGATGAACTCATGGGTCCCCAGACCACAAGTGCATCCCAACCATATTTGTCTCAGCTAAGTATAAACATATTAAAGGCCTCTTGAGATGTGACATCCAATTTTCAAGAGGGACCTCATGCCTATGTGGTGATAAAAATAGATACTATAGATGTATCAACCAAGGATAGAGAGGTCATGCTAATATCTGCATTAACAGCTGGAATGATAATGAACTGGAATGGGGCTAAAGAACTGGCAAAATGCGTGTTATGTCTGTAATTGTAGTTATTGAGGCCTTAACTACAACCTTCTGTGAAGGCATTTTTGACATTGCTTGTCAAGAATGGTGTCTTTCTGCTTGTCATGGACTCGGGAGTTAAGTAAGACACAAAAACAAACCAAAAAAAAGCTGGAGAGTTCCTTAAATGGGCCGTCTTTCTCCTGACCTGTGAAGTATTTCCACAATTTGAGCCAACTGACTAAATGGAAAATTGTCCAATCTTGATGTGCTCACATTAAAAAAGTCCTGGATCAACACATATATCAAATATCAACATCCCCTGAAAATGTCATCAAAAAATCTCCCCTTTTTGTTTTGATTTCTTGTTGTATGATGCTCTGGCAGATGTCAAAGAATATAAGACACAAACTCAAACTTGGACAAAACTGATGTTGATATGTTTTACAAAATCGATTGTTGTGCAGCCCCCTGAGATCAAATGAATAACAAACATATCTTTTTAAAGTTAAATAATGATGCTGTCATATCCTGATGTCAGTTTTATAATACTGTCTTTTTCTTTTTGAGACATGACTTTGAATCTGTGTTTTCCTTTTCTTCAACTCAAGCGAAACAGTCTACATAGAAAGATGATTTAAAACTTAAGAGAAGAGGTTCTTATGATGTTTGCTTTGGAAGAGTGTGTGCTCTAGTGTTTACTAACCCTGTGGATGTTCTTCACGCTCGGCGCTGCCTCGTCTCTTAGCTTCTTCATGGCGTTGATTGGCGTGTCGCTAAAGTACGGCGGCTCTCCGTCCACCATCTCCACCACCATGATGCCTAAAGACCAGATGTCGACCTGAAAGGAGGAAGATTCAAGACAAATTAGAGCCTTCAAGACTCCAGGACTTTGGATTTGAGGAAGACAGGAGTGGACATTAGAAATCACTCTTTAAGTTTAAAGGGACTGTGAGGAGAATCTGTTTCTGCTGACATTAAGACTCTGCTACCCATGAGCACGCGCGGCGAGTGTCTTAATGCTGCGTTCCAGTAACCTCGGAACTGGGAGTGACATCATCTCCGACTTATCGGCGTTCCAGTTGAAGTCGGAAAAAACCATGCCGATCTACCAGGTTATTGTTAGCTGTTGTTAGCACGCCCAGTGTTGTTGTATGAAGAATGTGATTATTACTATGGCAGCATTTTTGTAAATACAAGTCTAACAATACTATGTATACAGCTGATCTAGAGCGACACACCCCAGTCAGAAGTGCAAATAAATGGATTATTACAGGAGCTAAATAACTGTTCCACGTTCCACTTTTAGTTTCCTACTTGGAACTCGGAAATTCCTACTTAAGACAACAACTTGAATGCACCACAAGCCAAAGCATGCATTTGTTGTGATGCTAATGAATGCAGCTCGGACCTTCCTCAGAACTCTGCATTGCTTTACAACTTCTTTTTTCAACAACTTACAGGATGCAAAGCGAAGAGGTAATGTATCTCTTTCTAGTTACGCAGCGGTAATTTTTGATGTGTGACAACAAGCAGTTTTGGAAAACTTAATATCGTAGTTTTGTAGCCGGCTATATATCACTACTTACAGCCCGGTGCTCTAAGACGTGTCTGAATAATATAAATTTGCTCTAGTTTTAATTGTCTTGTTCCCGAAGTTGAGTATCCAGGCCAGTCCAGCCCTGTCCAACCCGACCACGAAGGCTAAGGAATAGCATTTATAGCTAACCTATTTAGATGCTATAAAACTCATCTTAAAGTGTGTATTTCCATCAGGCATACATCTAAAAGTGAGACTTTTTGTAATTACTTAAAACTCTTCATAGTCCCTTTAAGGTCACAAACTATGAGTTTGCAAAGTCTGCTGGAAAATGATCCTACTCCAAGTCCTCCAAGCACACATAATCTAGACAGTGACAGATGTCTGGTGGCGTTACCTCGGTTCCATATGGCTTTTTGGCGATGACTTCAGGAGCCATCCAGTATGGGGTCCCAACCGGAGACTTCCTCTTTGGGACATCTTTACTGATCTGAGCACAAAAGCCAAAGTCTGACAGTTTGATCTGCAAAAACAAGAAGA
Organism: Scarus forsteni; assembly: GCA_036419115.1. Lineage (NCBI taxonomy): Eukaryota > Metazoa > Chordata > Actinopteri > Labriformes > Labridae > Scarus > Scarus forsteni. The sequence goes on from JAZDUH010000425.1 coordinate 10,558,698, forward strand.
AAAAAAAAATGAAGAAGAGTTATTTTTAGAAGTAACAGAAGGCAGATTTGTTGAGTTTTGTTGGATAGAACTTCAAGCAGGATCAAATCAAAGAGATTTATAGGCCGGATTTTTAGAAGAGAAGCTTCAGAAAAAGGTCAGTGACGTGACACAAAGTTTTATGTGTGTCCATGGTTAAGTTAAATTTAAAAAGGTTAAAATTTGAAAAAAAAAAAAAAAACTCACAAATATTTGAATACATTCCCTTTTGATTACATTGTTTAAAATTTCTGGATTTGATCAATCATCAGAGACTATTCAGGGGATAATGGTAAAAAGGCTGCATCAAACACTCAGGCGGAAAAATCAACCACGACTACCAGAACAAGTCAAAGTAAGATTTGTATAGAAGGGCTGTGCCATTTTATAATTTCTAAAATAAAAGGGCTACTCTTTCCTCATGTACAAACCCCAAACCAGTGTAGTTGGCACGTTGTGTAAATCATAAATAAAAACAGAATACAATGATTTGCAAATCCTTTTCAACTTATATTCAATTAAATACACAGCAAAGACAAGATACTTCACGTTCAAACTGGTAAACTCTGTTATTTTTTGCAAATATTAGCTCATTTGGAATTCGATGCCTGCAACATGTTTCAAAAAAGCTGGCACAAGTGGCAGAAAAGACTGAGAAAGTTGAGGAATGCTCATCAGTGCCACAACGTGCCAACTTCACTGGTTTTGGGTTTTGTATCATGGAGTATCTTGTGTGTGTGAATGTGGCTTTAGGGTGAATTTCAGTGGTGATGCGAATCTTATGCTGAAGGAAGGTTACACTGATACAAAGGAAGAAAATGAATCACACATCTTCTTTTTTATTAACATCTAAGAAAAATAAGAAATACTAACATTCAACCAACATGTGCAAAGTCACATTCAGAGTAAAAATGTGCAAGATTTCCAACGTTCTCAACTTTCAGCAATACAAAAACAATGATATGAAAGTTAAATGTGTTATCAAACACCCCTAAATCCACCCATACATCCATCTAACCATCCATCCATCCAACTGTCAGTGTGTAAATCCATCCACCCATCCTCCCAATTATTGAACAATACATTTTTTCTTCCCATCCATCATCATACTGTCCATCCATCCATCCGTCAGTACGTCAATCTGTCCATCTGTTCATCCATCTATCCAACACCCATAAATCAATCCATCCGTCCATCCATCTATTAATCCATCCATCTGTTTATCCGTCTGTATATTTAATAATAACTACATCCATCCATCCATCTGTTTACCATCCATCTACCCATCCATCCAAAAATGTCATTGTGGTGTGACCATAAAAAACTTGGTCCCAAATACTTCAAATTGTTCAAAACAGGTGAAATTCTCCTAAACATATATTATCAACTAGTTTGGCATAAACCTACATTTGTCTTGTTTTACAATGAGTAAAATAAATAGAACACCAATGTTCTGAATATCATAACTAATTTGGGAACGCTCAAAATTGTCAATGCGGTGTAACAAACTTTCAAGAAGCCATTTCGTTCATTTTTGTAAGAAGCTCATGTGTCGGGAAATGGTACCAAAAAGAAGAACCCCTGATTGACCTTACTGCTGTGAGGTTAGCTGTCTTTGAAGTCTTGATAAATTAACATTTTTAGGCTATAGTCAGGTATGCTTAGGGTCATATGTCAAATAGTAAAACATGTTCTGGGGATCCTGGGGGACCAGTGTGAGAAGAGTTAAATATCGGAGCTTTCAGAATGGCCCGCAGCGAGCAGTTGCAAGTTTCAATTCGCCTTGTGAATTCTTGCTGAGTCTTAGGGTCTATTTATACACCAGATAGTCTGAAGAAGCTGCTCCTCAGTCTGCTGTGTGCTTTAGGAGCTATCTGAATATTGACTCAGTGAGTGTGAATCAGTAATGTCGGGACAGTTTACTTAGTGGATTTGTTTTCAGGGCGTACTTCAGTCCTGTCTTTGCTCAACAACAAGCACACTTCATGGCAGGCGTGACTCTGAATAATGTTTACATGAGGTATGATCAGATATCAGGTCCTTATGGTCAATCAGCTGAATCAGACACATGGTCATAACTCACAATCTTTGATTCTGTCACAGTGATCATCCATCAAATCTGTATTTTAAAAAAGAAATGATTAGCAAAAAAAAAAACAAGATTCCCCTTAAAGGATAAGTTTGGTTCCTGCAGCTTTCACATTGTTTATAGAAAGAAGTAGAACAATATACTCACCCAGAAGGCTTTCCTGATCCACACAGTGCTTCAGGAGATATTTAGATCCAAAATCGAGCGGCAGACATCCGTATAATGGTAGCACACGGGGCATACAGCGCCGCTCCTAAAACTGCATTAATCATCCAAAAACTCATTAGTTTCACCAATATTTGATCATGGTCCCTCTGAACTGGAAACTTTCTTCACGGCTGCTGCGCATGCGCGGTACGGCTTCCTCCTTTCGATGAGCTCCTCATCTGTAAACTCTGGCTCAAAACTGTAAGGACGCCCATCATATTCAAAGTTCTCGTCCACAACATCTTCATCCGATAGATATTGGTCCATTTTGCACAAAACTGGAAGAAGAAAGTTGTTGAGTAGCCGGCGGTTGCCGCTTAAACAATGAGCCGTACTGCACATGTGCGGCAGCCGTGAAGAAAGTTTCCAGTTCAGAGGTCAGCACGGCCACAAAAACATGTCTGGAGCGACACAGACTGTAATGGAGGAGTAGCGTGAGCGGATCATGATGAAATATTGGTGAAACTAATGAGTTTTTGGACGATTAATGCAGTTTTAGGAGCGGCGCTATACATGCCCCGTGTGCTACCATTATACGGATGTCCGCCGCTCGATTTTGTATCTAAATATCTCCTGAAGCACTGTTTGGATCAGGAAAGCCTTCTGGGTGAGTTTATTGTTCTACTTCATTCTAAAAACAATGTGAAAGCAGTAGAAACCGAACTTATCCTTTAACCCTGAGGAAGCGTTGGTCCCTTCTTAAATAGGCCTGTGTTCAGAATATCAATAAAACAAAATATTATCATGCTCTCTTTGCAGATACGCGCATCAATACTGATTCTACAGAATCGATGTGGTCTCAAATGGTGTGACAGCTGTTGTTGAAACACTTTTGAGTGATGTTATCACTAAGGTCATAAATCTAAAAGGACCTAAAGTTATGTGTCTATATATTTATCTTAAAATCTTTATTTTTGCAATAGAAAAACTCATTTGAAGTTTCCAGGAATTCTGATAATGGCTGGATAAATGTCCATGATTTACACTTGTCGGGATACAGATCACACCATAGCCTCATCATCTGGATATGTATCGTATCATGACGTTGCATGAAAATGCATGAGTATAATATACTTTTTTAATATCATTGCATGTACTTAGGAGGGTTGAACTGTAAAGGCACATTTTGTTGCTCTGTACTTGTGACATATTCAATGACAATAAAGTCTGATTGATTGATTGATTGATTGATTGATATCCAGCCCTGGCATGGAGAGTGTCTTGTTTTTAGGGTTACTCTGTGTAACAAAGGTCATCTGACTTATAATTTGGCTTAAATCTGCTTTTACACAAATTTAAGAACATTAAATAAATGTATCTAATCTATCTATCTGAAAAAACTCAGATCGAGGCAAGAGTGTTTGTCTATGTTTGTCTATTTTCAAGTCAAAAATATCTAATCCACATTCACTTGATGAGTTGAAATTTTTTTTTTTTTTAGGAATGAAAGGCAAAAGAAGACACTGGATTGTTTGTAATGAAGAGAAAATATCTGCCAGGAAAGTTTGACTAAATGAGGGTCTTAAATTCAAGTTTAAAATCTGCTCAAGTTAAATTTATCTCGTCTTATTGGTTGAAGATTTCACTTTTATTACCGACAACTCAAGCTTCATGTTTATGTCATGTTTTTATGTCTTCAACTTAGATCCAAATCTGAACATGTAAAGAAATTGTGGATTAGAATAAACTGAGTGAGATTTTTTTGGCTTAAATTTGGAAAAATACTCTCACTTAGATCTGTGTTTTTCAGTGTATTAAGACAGGGACTTCTGCTAAAGCTTTCAGACTCATTTGCCTGCTATTGATGCAGCAACTGTCTTGCTCAAGGACAAATCAATATGTAACAGTTGGAGATGGGCTTGAACCAGCAACCATCTGATTACTGAAAAAGGCTGATAATCGACCTGAGGACCAGAAACTGAAGAAACTGAATCTTTTGAGGACTGAAATACAGACCAAGTCTTTATGGTTTCAGCCTGTTAGGCCATTACAACAATCACACAGGGCAGCACATTATACATTTCATAGTTAGCCAAGAATAAAAGTATTAAAATGACAGCAATAATTATAATTTTTTTAAGTAAGAAAACATCATTAAGGGTCTTTAAACATCACCATTAGCCTGAGAGACCTGCAGGTTTATGCTGCTCCAGATGATGACAGACTGTTGAGTGTTTTCTGGAATTCACATTTTCTGATTTCTTTTGGTTGGATGATTATAAAAAGCTTTAATTTTGCTTTAAGGGAGTAACTTTTGCTATGGCAGATTTTATCCACAAAGCCTGATGGGTAAAAAAACAAAATGCAACGTTAAAGACTGAATGTAAAGAGAATATGCAACTTTGCGACTGCAGTGTCTTATAAACTCATGAGTAAAAATAAATCATTTCTATACCTAATAATAATGTGAGTGCTGTTTATGTGTGTGTGTATTTGTGTATGTTTACCCTCCCGTCCAGTGTCAGCAGGATGGAGTCGCTCTTGATGTCTCTGTGAATGACTCCTTGAGAGTGGAGGTACGATAACGCCTGCAGGACGCCGTCACACACCGTCGCTGTCTGCTCCTCGTTCAGCCTGAACACACAAAGACACACATAGGCTACGTTTACACGGACACTCTCTGACTTAAAATGCAAAAATTTTTCCTTTGCGTATTCAAAGTCGATCAGCGTTCAGATGGAGATGCTGGAGACGAATTAAACCGCTGTACTGTGCATGCCGGTTCAGTAGATGGTCTGCAGAGAGGCAGCGCTGCTACAACACGTACGAAGAAGAAAAACTTTTTACAAACAACAATGGTGAGTAGACGCACAAAGACGTAGGAGTTTCTGTTCTGGACAACAAATCTGTCAGGATAGTTTTGTCTGGATAACAAACTGAGCACAGTAAGCAGCACACATTACTCTGTAGACGGCTAAAGCTGTTGTTGTTCCTGGTATGCACGTTCAGCCTTCATGTGAAAGAGTACTGCGCATGTGGTAACGTCAGCGTTTCACCCTGAAACCCTCTGATTTTGGTTTACACGGCGCTGCATGGAGAGTGTATGGAAAACTCTCCACTCTGGAGCCTGGCTGCAAAAGTTTGCAGATTTAAAAATTCTAGGTACCGTTCCCATGTAAACAAAAGGCCAAAACGCAATGAAAACTTACCATATTTGACCGTTTTGGGCCTTGTGTAAACAGTCCCATAGAATCAAACACTCTTAAAAACAACGCAGAGCAGATACAACCGTCTCCAGCTCTTGTTAAAGATGTGAAAAACTTGTCTGTCTCTCATTCTGGGTCCCATGCTACTCGTAACTGGGAAATTTCCCAGATTAAATGTCCAAATTCAGACCTGAAAGCGTTCCAGGCACATTACGACTTTGGTTTGAGCAGAAGGAATTCAGGTATGTAAACAAACCAACATGGCCAACATTATAAGTTTTATTCTTAATCATTTCAATCACCAGAGGAGCCTGAAACTTGCTCATTTAAGTGAAAAGGAGAAGGGGAAATGGCAAATAAGGTAAAGGAAGTTTATATAGGAAGACGAGGTAGAGGAATTTGCTGTCGCTTCTTCGTCAAAAAAGATGAGAGAACGGTGAGAAGATTGCAGACAAAACAACAACCATGTGCAAAATATGCCGCTACAGTTCGCTGTATACTGCGGCGAGTACAACTACCAACTACTTTGAACTGGAGACAGGCAGCAACTGTATGTTTGTGTAAGGCTGCACAAAAAATAATATTTGATTTTTGCATCTACTGTTGAGTTGACAGAATTTGACTTGAAGATCAGAAGTATGTGCACTGTTATAGGCTAAATATTACAGTTCACAGTTCAGACATGTATAGGTCTAAACTGCAGCTCTGAGGACTGCTATTTGTTTTCCTTTTCATTCAAGAATGTACTTATCTTGATTGTTACAACAACAAAGCACTTTTTATTGAGATTTTATGTTTGCACTGTAGTCTAAATAAAGGGAAAAACACAATTTTGTTTTTTTCAAAGAGCATTTATTTTGTACTGATGCAGCAATATTTTTTATACGTCTGCATTAGTAAGAAAATAAAGAAAATGAGAATTTTGAACAACTTCCTACTGTTGGAGATTTTCTGTAATCTTTATTTTGTATCGTGAGCCCTGTTACGTATTTTGTATCGTCAGTCACGGTTGTTACCTTCCCGAAGGTAACAACCGTGACTGACGTGCTGCTCACCTGGTTTCACTGACGATGTGTGTGAGGGCGCCGCCCTGCAGGTACTCCATGATGACCCAGAGCTCGTCCTCCACCAGGGCGCTGCGAAACATCTCCACCACGTTCTGGTGCCTGTAGTCCCTCATGATAACCACCTGAAACAGACAACAGGAGGCGAGGAGGAGGAGGAGGAGGAAGATGATGAAGATAAAGAGGATGTTACACTGATGACAATGTTCAAACACAAAGATTTAAACAAAAAAGAAAATACAACAACAAAGGGCCAAACTTCAAACCATTGTTAATATCCATCCATCCATTTATTTATCAGCTATATATTCATTCATCCAATCATGTATTCATCCAATAATCAATAAAGGGGGCCATAAATCCAATGATTAATTCATCCATCATCCAACCATTCATTTACCCATTAATCCATCCAGCAATCCATTTATCATCAATTCATCAATCCAAACATCTATTTATCAATTTATCAATGGAAGAAGCCATAAAATCCATTAAGCCATCCATCCATCCATCCATTTTTCATACATATTCTATCCATCCAACCATCAATTTAATATCCATCTATCCATCCATTTATCATCCACATATCACCCATCCAACCACATTTCCAATATTTATTCAATAATCAATTAAAAAAGCCATAAATCCAGTCTAATGTATCCATCCATCCATCCGTGTATCTTTTAAATATCAACCATCCAGCTATTTTTTACCTATTTATCAACAAAGTTTCAAAAACCATCCGTCAAGACATATATCCATCCATCCAACTATTTTTAATCCATTTGTCAATAAAAGGATTAATGACCCCATTAATTTATCCATCCATTCATCCATCCATCCACTTATCATCCATTTATCCATCCATCCACGTATCTTCTCTATACTTATCATCAATTTTTCATCCTTATTCTCAACCATCCAACACCTTTATTTTTCCAATAACCAATAAAAGAAGCCATCCATCCAGCCATCCGTCCATGTATCACCAATTTATCCATTCATTCATGTTTTTCTTTTTTATTTATCATCAATTTTTCATCCTTATACCCAACCATCCAACACCTTCATTTTTTCCAATAATCAATAAAGGGAGCCATCTATATATCCATCCATCCATCTTTCATCCATCCATTTATCCATCTTTCATTTCATCCAATCATCCAACCATCCATTTGTCATCCATATACCATCAATATTTTCATCATCCATCCATTTTCATACATATTTTATCCATCCAACCATCAATTTAATATCCATCCATCCATTTATCATCCACATATCACCCATCCAACCACATTTCTAATATTTATTCAATAATCAATTAAATCCTTTCTAATTTACCTATCCATCCATCCATCTATTTTTTAAATATCAACCATCCAACTATTTTTTTATCTATTTATCAACAAAGTCCCAAAAAAACATCCGTCAAGCCATCTATGCACTAACCATCCATCCGCATATCAATATATCCATCCATCCAACTATTTTTAATCCATGTTTAAAGGGACTGTGAGGAGTTTCTAAGTAATTACAAAAAAGTCTCACTTTTAGATATATGCCTGATTGAAATACACACTTTAAGATGAGTTTTATAGCATCTAAATAGGTTATCTATAAATGCTATTCCTTAGCCTTCCGGTCGGGTCGGACAGAGCTGGACTGGCCTGGATACTCAACTTCAGGAACAAGACAATTAAAACTAGAGCAAATTATATTATTCAGACACGTCTTAGAGCACCGGGATTACGTAGCGATATATAGCCGGCTACAAAACTACGATACTAAATTTTCCAAAAATTGCTTGTTGTCACACATCAAAAACTACCGCTACATAACTAGAAAGAGATACATTACCTCATCACTTTGCATCCTGTAAGTTGTTGAAAAAAGAAGTTGTAAAGCAATGCAGAGTTCTGAGGAAGGTCCGAGCTGCATTTATTAGCATCACAACAAACACACGCTTTGGCTTGTGGTGCGTTCAAGTTGTAGTCTGAAGTAGGAATATCTGGGTTCCGAGTAGGAAACTAAAACTGGAACGTCCCCCGAGTCAGAATTTCCTACTGGGAATTCAGTGAAACCTCGCCACCCTAGATCAGCTCTAGATCAGCTGTATACATAGTATTGTTAGACTTATATTTACAAAAATGCTGCCATAGTGATAATCACATTCTTCATACAACAATGCAGGGCGTGCTAGCAACAGCTAACAATAGCCTGGTAGATTGGTATGTTTTTTTCCGACTTCAACTGGAACGCCGATAAGTCAGAGATGATGTCACTGGCAGTTCCGAGGTTACTGGAACGCAGCATTACGACAGTCGCCACGCATGCTCATGGGTAGCAGAGTCTTAATGTCGGCGGAAACAGATTCTCCTCACAGTCCCTTTAAATAAAAGGAGTAATGACCCCATTAATTTATCCATCCATCCATTTGTCCATCCATCCCCTGCAACAGGTTTAGAAATTGTTCTTTTAACTCATGCTGGTTACATTCTCCAGGAAGGTTATGTTTTTTCACCATTTGTCCATTTGTTTGTCTGACTTTGAGAAAGATATCTTGAGAAGTTCTCAACAAATTTGGAAGAAATGTTCTTGTAATGTTAGTCAAAGAGGGAGTGACTGGATTTTGGGGGTGATTCAAATTCAGATCCAGCACTTCTTCAAAGGATTCATGAACACTGTAAGAGCAGTTTTCTACAACTCCACTAATAATTTTAGGTTGGTTAATTGATGTCTCCAAATTGTCTGCAGTTGTGAGAAGGAGTGTGGCTGCCTTTTTGTTAAGCTGTGAATAACTGGACAACAATCAAGGGTGTATCCCTGATTTGAAGTGATGAGGATGTGACTTCCGTATAAGTCAAGGGTGTACCTTGATTGTTTTTCACTGCCAATTGTGAATGGTAACCTGATTCTCCAGATGGACCGCTCAAGATCTTTCACATCTGGGCAACAGCCCACAGAAAGTGTTTGGGGATGAACAGAATATCGAGCAGCTGACCAGGCAATTGTTCAGATTCATCACAGGCCATTCAGATAATCTGGTAGACAAGTACAAAATGTGAGCCACTTTGAAGAATAAACCCAGAGCATGTCAGAAGTGAAGCGAAAATATCCGTTCTGTCCAGAAATGCTTTCTGTCATGTTTGCCTAAAATTTAATAAAGACATAGGGAGCAGGGCCTTCAGTCGCTCTGCTCCCCAGCTCTGGAACTCTCTCCCTCCAGACCTCCCTCCTAGGCACTGCATACTGCCTACGACACTTGAATGTAGTCTGATTGTAATTTTGGGTTTATTTTGCAGTTTGCTATGCTGGTTTTCAGTTTGAGCAAAGCGGAAGTAGGCTACAGCTGATTTATTTTCCTAACTTTATTTTAATTGTACAAAAAAAAAAAACATGAGTACATGTTGACATTTCAGTTATTAATCTGCAAAGATATTGCCAGAAGCAGCATTTTATATGAATCAGTTAATGGTGGAAGATACGCATTATTTTGGAGAGGAATAATTTTGTATATTTTTGTGTGATGGCGTACGAAGGCGTATTAGAACCACTTAAAAGAAAAAAAACAACACATCAAGAATAAACATCACACACACAATACAGCATTAAGAATGAGGAGAAGCAGGAAAATTTAAGGTGATGGAAATACAGAAGAATAATATAGAATGTAACGGTAACATGCCATACATGTCTGTGCGTTACGCAAATAATGCTACAGGTATAGGACGGACTTAACACCATCGTCCGACCGTTATGAACGAAAAATCAACAACAACAGACCTATTTTACAATTTATTACAAACTATTACATGTTGAAAAGGTAAAGATAACAAGTAGTGGCTCTTATATTTGTTTTGCTGCTCCGGTTGTTGAAGCTTCGCTCTCAGTCATTTTCAGTTCAGCTGCTTTGCATTGTGGGTAACAGTAGACGAAGCAGATTGGTCCGATGCATACTGTGAATTGTTCCTGAATCAGCACGCCATCCGGGTATTTTTTGCATACTGCAACTTTGCTTTTGTTAGCATACTGTATACTACATTTCGGGCGAATCAGTACACACTGCTAGTGTAGTAGGCAAATTTGAAAATGGCCCCTGTCTCTTTTCACAGCAAGACTTAAAATCCACCTGTTCAGGACTGCATACTCCACTTGACAATAACATAGTGTATCTTCTCTTCTCCAAACCTGTCATTTTCTGTTGTGATTTGCTATTGTTGATTTTATTGTTATTGTAAATCTTACCGTTATTGTTTTAATGTTGTACAGCATCCTTAAGTGCCTTGAAATGCGCTTTTATATATAAAATGCATTATTATTATTATTATTGTTATTATTATTATTATCATCATTATGTGGTCCAGTGGTCAAGGAATAGTCACTTCCTTATAGCTTCCACCTCTTCCTGTTCTAAAGGACTATTACTGTGTCCTGCTGCTTCAACACAATCGATGTAGATTAGTTCCAGGCAAGAAAGATCTACTTAATTCAGACATTGAATCAGACAGACCCACCTGCACTGCAAGGCTACTTAATGGAGCAAGTTTATAAATAATGAAGAGGTGAAGGTTGTCCAGTGTCTTCCTGCATTTTCAAGGATAGTCTACAAAGTTACTTCTAAATCAGGAGATGATGAAATCAAAAAGTATTCATAGTATCAATAACATGAAATGCAACACTTGACATTCACGCCCTGAGTATAACGTTACCATGAGAATATACTCTATTTACAAATTCCAGCACTGACAGCCGTGTATAGTGAGAAATTGACTGCTCAGAGCTGTTAGTAACTGTGCCAGCACTGATGAGAAATGTCACTCTTAAGCTTTTCAGTAATCAGGGAAACTCTTTGGTGTAAATCAAGAGCAAGCTGCTTGCAGCACTACAAGTATGTGAGCCTGTTTGTGTCTAAATAACATTAATCTCAGTTCAGAAAAAATATTTACAACAAGAGGAGTGGAAACTTGAGACAGCTCTTTAAGCTTGTGAGTTCACATCACTGCATTTTTTCAAGGTAGCAACTAACTTTGAGGTTCCTTCTCAGCTTCTAAGTTACATGCTCATGTTGCAAAATCTAACATTTAGTGTGTTTCACAGTTGACTTAAAAATGTTGCTAGCTAAAACTCAAATCTTTACAAGGGGAAAGAGAACACAAAACTATCTACTGGTTTGCGATTTTGCTTCATTGGAAAGGTCTATTGGTGCAAAACCTTCATGGTCAAACAAAAAACTGTTTGCAAGGACTACTAGTGAAATCAAAATATCTCAGTAGTCGTACTGGAGGACTGTAACTAGTACTAATCAAGCCAAAATAATTACTTGTAGTACTAGTAGACCTAATGCAAATATAGTAGGAGGGATTATAACCAAATCCAGCACCCTGATAGGTTGTAATATTTTCGAATGGTGATGGGAAGCCTGATTCTGCTTTACCCCTGCCCCTTGTCACTTTAGTGCATTAATTAGATTGATTAATTACAGTGCAAATTAATGCGTTATAAAAATGAATCGCAAGATTAATCATAGCACACAAACATTTTGATATTGGCCAGCTGGAGAACCTGTACATGGCAGTGGCACGTCATTTCACACATGCGTCTCTAGTCAAACCAAACAAAGCCCAGGTGACAACAGGAACGACCTATTAAAGACTTAGTTTTATTTTATTTTTGAATTTATTTATCTATATTTGTACTACATTCTTTAATAATCCATCAGGCCTAATTGTTTTGCTGGATGTCCTCGACCTTTTTCTTATTTTGAATTTGATTTATGAAACACACTTAAAGTGTAATTTGAGTTGCCTGATTGAGCTTAGAATTTTCTGGACAAGTTGCCCTGACTTTGGTTTTATTTAGTCACCAATAAAAATGTGGATTTACAAATCTTCACTTCTTAGTGTATTCATTTGATTAGTCCTGCACTACAATTTTATAATATCCTAGAATTCAAATTCTTTATTTGGGTACTTTAAGCAGATATGAGATTAAAATGCGATAAATTAGATTAATTAATTATAAATCCAGTAATTAATTAGATTAATTTTTTTACTTGTCTGACAGCACTAAATTTAAGGCTTACTGGTAGAACTAGTGTACATTTTAATGTCTACTAGTAGTTCTAGTAAACACATTACAGTTGACTAGTAGTACTAGTGACACTTTTGTTCCACTATTAAAGTCTACTCGTGCACTAGTTGACCAGAATTGAGTACATGTACTCAGGAGTTAAAGTGGGACTGAGCCTGGCTTAGGCAATTGAATAATCTAACCAATTCAAAGTGGCAGTAGCAACAGAGCATTTTCGCTTGAACAGAAGAGACGAGATGCACAACAAATCAGAGCGCAACGTCAATGTAGAAGGGGTGGGGGTTATGAACGCGACATGATACCAGAGATAATCAGTGGACCGTGTATAAATCAGGTAAAAATGTGGCAAAAACGTCTTCAGTGTACAGAGATCTTGAACGGACAAACTTCCATACAGTTTATTTTACTCTGGTGTGCTGTATCAAGTCAATATTAGCCGTTCTCTCAGGATCTTGATGTGTCTTGTTATCGTAGCATATAAATTAGAGTTGTCCTATGATGAACTTTTGACTTGAGTTATCTAGAAACCAACTCACATAAATGTGATGATGGGAAACAGTGAGTAAGATTTATGTATGTGTGATCTCCCAGTGCTCTTATTATTATTTTATGTTTAAACCATTTTTTCTCCGTCTCTTTTGGCACAAAAATGTTTTTTTGAATATTTTTTTCACGAAGCGAATTAAAGTGGTTGATCTTTTTGAGATCTGGGTCATGATGACTTAACATGGTGAATGTTACTCAGGACAGAGCTGTACAGATCCACCACTTCACTGTATGTTTTATCTAAATTGAAAATATCAACCATTTCCTTCCAATTCCCAAACTCATTTCTTACATAGCAGAATACATAGATAGATACTTTCTTACACAGTCATGCTGTCCTGTAATTCTGCTTCATATTTCTCTCAAAATGCATCAGATTGATTCTTTTAAATATGAAATATTCAAATTTTCTTACGGGGGAGCATGGCCCTGGACCCCCCTAGAGAGGTCATGGCCTCCTCACCTTTTTCAATCCGACCACACAATAGGCTTGTGTAGCCTATGTAGTTATTTTACTTTGTGTATTTCCCCTGCCTTACTTGATCTCCTCATGTGTTTCACTCACTTGTGGGTCTATATAGGTTTCAAAAATGATCGTTTACAGACCCCAAAAACGCTGTCTTCGTATGAATGATACGCTGATTCTTCAAAAAACATATGTGTTTAGACCTCGGTGTGTCTTCGTGTAGACGTAGGTGTGATTGCAGCAGTAAATAATCAACGAAATTCTCTGAGGGCGAGTGGAAGGGATGATGACTTCATCCTGTGCGACTGGTTTTTTATGAGCCTTACAGAGAGACTTGACAGGATGGATAAAAACGATAAAAACGTTTGTTGATGTGTACCTCATTAAAGAGCAGCTCCCGGCGCTGCTGCTTCCTCAAGTCCATCATCTTTACCGCCACCTGCCGCCCGCTGTGTCTCTCCCGGGCAATGCACACCACACCTGTTGACCCCTCCCCTATCTTCACAAAGTTCTCCAGAGTCATCCTGGGGTCGCCCGGGTCCACCACCATCTGCAGCGCTGCCTTGAACTGCTCATGGGTCACCTTCCCGCCTCTTTCAGGCACCGTCTGAGGAGTCGATGAGGGGCAGAGGTGAGCGGGCGGGCATCCTGGGGAGCCTGTGGGGGAGGGTCGACGCAGTGGAATGATGTCCTGGGTCACCGGGGGGTTGTGGGTTCTTTGAGAAGCTCCGATGTTGAAGCTGGAGGACGGGCGGAGCTGGCGACGAGGTAAACCCCGCCCAGTGACCAGTGGGCTGCTGGTGCTGTTTGGGGGGGGCAACAAGAGGGGGGAGGGAGAGGAGGGCAGCTGGGGAGCAAACATTTTTAAAGACTTAATAATATTAATTATAAGAATACATTTTATTTTTTAAGCACTTTTCATGTAGCCTTGCCGAGCCGACTGACCTGCGTGATTCTAAAATCATTCATCTCCATCTTGCCAGCCTTCATTGTCCAATGGTTTCACTCGGCTAAATGCTTAACGACTCAATCAGGGAAGAGAGGCGGGAGCAGAGGACGTGTGACAACAGAAATGACTTGACAGGAGTGAAGTCATTTACTGTTGTACAAATAACGGCAGCTAATGTCGGTTAGCTTGTGGTCACCCTAGTTACTCAGTGATGCTTGGTGAAATCTGCTCTCCTCATAAGTTTAGTTCGTCGGGATTGTCTTTGACGAGGTTCATGTCACACACAAGTGTTAAATGATACATCTGTGTGGTATAATTTAATGCGAAACAATTGTCTTAAGGTAGTTAAGCTAACGGTTAACGGCACCTTAGCAAATAAGCAACATATTACAACAAACTCGGAGACCTTGACTCGGCTTCAGTTGCGCTCATTGTCCCTACCATCTGATAACTGATTAGGCCCTGTTTACACAAGAACATTGTCACCACAAATGGAAAGATTTTTCCTTTGTGTTTTTAAAAGTGCTAGTACTGATGCAGTAAATCCACATTTTGTTGAAGGTGTGCGCTATCTTCATCTGAAAGACTACTTTACATGAGGCATCCATCACTGTTTTTCCTGTTGACACGGTGATCAAAACAAAAACATTTTTAAACTTTTTACTCTGGACTTCGGTTTCAAAAGTTTGCAGATTCAGGGACTCCAGGTACCCTTATTGTATAAACCGACGACGCAAATGCAACAAAAACTCTCAGTTTTTTGGTAATTTTCCTTTTGTGCAAACAGGCCGAGTCAACACTGAGGAAGTTGTTTCACGGCAGATCTGTCTAAGCACCAACAAGGGTGAGTTTTCTTAGATAAGAACAATCAAACAACTCAACCAAACGTTGACCTTAGAGTTAAAGAGCTCTAGGTGTTCTTACCTTCAGGTCATAGGTGGAGTGTGGCCTTCTGGGAGTCTCTCTGGAGGTCGACAGCAAGTCAGGCAGATGACTGCCAGCTACTTTCGGCCTCATGTTAGCCCTGCTGCCCCCTTCAGTCTGCATGCTGTACTGACAGGAAATTGGCCTCTGTTTAAGCCCCGCCCCCTCACTGCGAGCATATTGTCCTGCTATTCTTTGCGTCCTCTGAGGCAAGGAGGGCTTGGCCTCAGTCCTCACCTCACAGGTGGACTTGGCTCTCTGCAACTGTCCATTCATCTTGGGGCTGCCGCTCTCACTGCGGACTTGTCTGATCCGGTCCTGCCAGTAGGTGGAGCTCCCCGTGGTCTTAGCCCCGCCCACATTGTGATTGAGCTCCTCGTATCGATAAGACTCAGACTCCTCCAGCTCTCCGAGACGCCCCAGAGAGCGTGCACGTTTCCGTGTCGACGGGCTGCTGCGGCGCAGGGAGTTTGAGCTGGTGACGGAGAGGCGGCTCATCTCCGCAATGACTTGGGAAATGTAGTCCTCATGGCCGATGAAACTGCCCCGGACGATCGTCTGCAGACACACAGAGAGGTCCATCATCAGCAAAATGTGATTTAAGGATCAGGCATGAGAACAAAAAAATGAAACAAGATAAAGATTTTTTAATTTGGGACTTTAAGAGGTCATTTTATGTTTCTTTTTGGAGTTTCAATTTTACTTAAGTGGCCAAACATTTCAACTATGTGGAATAAAGCTCTTCTGAGAAAAAGAAAAAGGTCTGTGGCATTCAGCCGTCTGGATTGGTCTGCCGCGGCTTACGTAGCGTCTCTGAAAAATGTACTAAATGACTTTGTTTCGAATTAATTATGGACGTTACCCGCTCAGGACACTTGGATTACAGCGGACGAGCAGTATGAAGGAAAATAGGCACGTTTTTGTGGACTTTTATGGACCTTTTTCTTCGGGCTCCGTCGTCCCCTGTTAGACGGACGTTTGTTGACAGCGAAAATCCCCCCGGACCCCCAGCTGCACTTGAGACATCAAAAAAGTGCTCAAGAGTGTTGCTCAGCATGAGGGTGAGTAGAAAATGAGGCCAAATTGTTGTTTGGGTGTAGTGTTCCTTTAAACGTCTCATTCCATCGGCTCTCTGCAAAAACCTAGTGACATGGTCCTCCTCCATCATTTAGTCATCAGTTTAAGCCCATTAGCCAGAGTAGAAATCCCAGTGCAGAGCAAAGACAATAGAATGGATGCAGAGTTGTTGAAAACAGCAGCACCAAACTAATCAATCACCACAGATTCAACCCGTTAACGTTTTAGCTTATGCTGCGTTCACACCACAAGCGACCCAGCTACCAAAATCGCGTCGCCCACTGACGTAGTGTCGCACGTCCATAAATACCTAATTTTGGTCGTCGGCCATCGCTCGGTGACGTCACGTCTGCTCGAGTTTCACTGCGATCATATCATATATCACATAATGGGATGTATAAGCGGACATTATTCCAGGTGTATCCTTTTCACTCACTTGTCAAACACAAAACACTGCAGCTGATGCCCTGCAGCAGCATTATCTGTGAGTTTACCGTGGTCCGTCAAGGCGGAACTAATGTCCTCACTGACATTAGTTCTGCCTAGACGGAACTCATCCGCCCTGTAGTCCGGATGAAAAACTGTCTGTCTAGGATACCGTCACACGTACACACACCTCTGATTGGCTGATGCTGCACAGCCACACATGACATCGCCTGAATAGATCAACTTTTTTTTTAACTCTGACATCGCGCGGCGAGTGAAGTCGTCTTGAACACGTCTGTCGCATCGCGGGAGGTTTAGCCCCGCCCCATCGCGGTTGTACATTGACTTTGAATGGAGAGTGATCGCCGAGGTAGTACAAGTAGCGTCTGGTGTGAACGCACCTTTAGACTCAGCCAACATTGTCTTACAGGAACAGAAGGTTCAACAGTCATGTAGGTCTCATATTAATGCTGTGGTGCAAACACAACAACAACTAAAAATGCAAATGAAAAAGGAAAAGCAGTTCAAAGCAAACATTAAAACAGAGAAACACAATAATACTGCAGCAAATAAACAAGCCCAGACAAATTAAGAAAACAAAGAAAGCTGCAAAAATCCAAATCTATGAAGAGGAAAACATAAAAAAAGTTCATGAAATTTATATATATATATATATATATATATATATTTATATATATATATATATATAGATATATAGATAGATAGATAGATAGATAGATAGATAGATAGATAGATAGATAGATAGATAGATATGTAAAAAAACATTAACAAATTTAAAAGAAGAAAAACAAATGAAAGAACACATTAACAAATACAAAACAAACAATTCCTTGGTTGTCATTTGTTATGGCTTTTATTGATTTGTTACTGAGATTTTTTATTAAATGTTTTGAAGTTCTATTTGTTGCAGCACCATGTATAAGTCAGTATATAATTTTATCTAGGTTGCTTGCTTTTTTACGTTTGTTTGTTTGTTAGGGTTTGTTTCTGTGCTTTAAATGTTTGTGTTATTTCTTTAAATGTATTGTTGTATGTTGGAAGATTCAGATTCAGAATATTTATTGCACCCTTGGGTAAATTCAGTTTACAGTGAGTGAGCTCTCTTGTATTTTAGACACAAAAAACAAGACAAAGTGACGACAGTGCTTAGGCAAAAAGAACAAGGAGGAAAGCCCTGAGATAAAAAGCAGATAAGTTAAAACATCAGTAGGTAAAAAAAAGGCCTAAAAATATGTCAAACCATGCTAAAAGGTACATGTAGTATATGTAAAATTTGATTTGTTATTGATTATGTTTTTTCCTTTAATTTTTTAAGGTACATTTTAAATTAATAACAAACAAAGCTGGAACAACAAAACATATAAATTTAAGACAAGGAGGACAAAAAACTGTCCTTATAAATATTAATTATCTACAAAATGAGTTGAGGTAAAATATTACTTTTTATCATTTTTGTCTTTTTTTTTGTACCTTCATTTCTCAAAGTGTTTGACAGTGTCAGTCTGTAAGAAACCTGCATTGAAACATCGGATCACATTTCAGCTGAACTTAACACAAACATGACATGACAATGTGAGCCAGTGAATGTATTGTTCTGAAGTTTAGAAACGAGGAATGTGAGTATCGCACGTCTTTTGCTTTTTATTTTATATTTAATATTTTGTTATTAAGCATTTTTCGACACTAAAATCTCACAGAAGTCGAAAAACAAAGCTGAAATAACGAATCTGTGATGACTCTGAAAGCAACACTTCATTGACCAATCAAATTTTGTGACATCACCGAGTTCCCATATTTGACCTCACCTTCCTGAGCTGGACCTCTGTGACCCTGGATGGATCCACCAGGGGGCGTGGCCTCCTCAGCGTGTCGATGACGCTCTGCCACTGTGGCGGCAGACCCACGTAGCGTCCTGTCGCCGCATCGTAAGACGTGTGGACTCGGTGCTGGAAGTCCCGCGGCGAGGAGATCTCCGGTCGGCGCTTCTTCTTCCTTCGGCCGAACATCGCCACGGAAACGCAGCGATGGCCGCCTCGAGACAAGGATGGCGATGAGAGCTGAGGGAAGCAACACGAGGTAGTTTGATCAGCATTGAAGCAACAGGGGTGCTGATTGGATGAGGGC
Organism: Scarus forsteni; assembly: GCA_036419115.1. Lineage (NCBI taxonomy): Eukaryota > Metazoa > Chordata > Actinopteri > Labriformes > Labridae > Scarus > Scarus forsteni. Next base: position 10,577,848 of record JAZDUH010000425.1, read on the forward strand.
ATGATGGACACACATATAAACATACACACAGAAAAACACACACACTGCACACAAACACTCTCTGAACACACACTCTCGCCTTCTCTCTCAGGCGCTGTGAGAAAACTGACGGCTCCACTTCCTGTTTTCAGGTGTTTAACCTGTGCAGTCACATGACCGCCTCCTTCAAACCCACCAAACAGGAAACAGCAGTCTGCAGGCTCACTGAGTCAGACTTACAGGCATTTTTAAAACGATTAAAAGATTTAAAATCATCCAATCAGATCAGGTTTTACTGCTTTTTAAAAAAATGTTCCTGTCAAAGGTTTAAAAAGCATAAAAGATTTCTTTTCTGGAAGAGCACAGGTCACAGATTTAGAGAACTGCAGAGAATACAAACATCACGATCATTATTTACTGTCGTCATCCATCAGTCCATTATCTACCTGGATCCCCAAGGTTCAGGGGTGAAAGTAAGATAAGATTCTTGCAGGAACTGTGCAACTCAAAAAAATCATCATACAAGACAGCTGTTGATAAAGCCTGCCCTTTTCTGACAACTGTGCACATCCTTGAGTGCATAATTTAAGATGTCAGACACATAATGTAATATGTGGCAAAACATTTTCTTTAGGGGGAGATAACATCAGAACAATAATATCAGTAATGATGAATAAGAATAAATTACTGAATTATTAGCCTACTAAAATTAGACTTCTAGCCTACTTAACACATTTAAACCAAAAAAAAAAAAAAAGATATTTGTCAAGTTTTTACAGCAGTTTTTGTTAGTGGCTGTTTTTGGCCTTAATAGTATGAAAGGGAGAAAAAGTTAACATCTGATGGTGCACAAAAACTAATAATACATCAAAGTCAGTGTTGTTACTAATCTGTGTTATATCCAAGACTGTGATAACAGGTAAAAAAAAAAATCTCCAGTCTCCAATAATTTCTTATATTGAAAATCAGTCATTTTGTGACACCACTTATAAAATTGGTATTTCAAATACTAACGCAGCACAACGGAGGATCTCCGCTTGACTGGAGAGAGAACTCAACTACCCATGAGCTCTAGCACGCGCATACTGTCGTAAGGATACAGATCTGCCGGTCGCGTGCATTTGTTTTGTAGGCGAATCACAGAAGCCAGGACTTCGCTCAAAAGTATTCTTCTGTCTTCAGCGGCTGTTTGCAGGATGGATAGCGACGAGGTAATGTATTTATTATTGACTAAATGACGATGTTAAAAATCGCTAAGTTCAACTTGGTTTTATTACCGTGAAGTCGCCCCCGTCCTGTTGAAGCGATAAAGTGAATAAAAGTAAAGACAACGACGAGCTGGTGATATCACACACTTGAAATAGATCTAAACAAAACTACATACTGGTACGTTCTGGATTTGTTGTGCTGTACTTTTTTCCTGTCAAGTTTTTTGAGGAACTTCGTCATAAATTAGTCGCCCAACATACCTGATAGTAGTCGGACATCCCTCCTCATCTTTTATTTCACACCAGCGAGTGAACGCCGAACCAATGTTTATTTTATTCCGAGCATTCAGCTTGTTTTTCTCTCGCTTTCTTTGTTTTGTATCCTCCGACAAAACTTTTCTCTTCCTTACGGTCTTTATTGCCTCCACCATGGTTACAGCTCCACGTTAACAATTGGCTTTCGCCGAGACTTCCGTGTTTTAAACGAATCGGGAATCGGGGGAAGTGACATATGCCGTAAAGCAGTCCAAACATGTAGTTTTTTAGTGTGGCAGGGTCCATCCACCTCGAAGTTACATAGCGCCAGTGAAAGGGATACAGACCACGACAGAGGTGCCATTCAACTCATTGAAAAGTGGTGGACCATCACAATGAATGTCGAAGGATTATATTATGTTTGAAAAACTACATAGTGTTGGTTTAAATTAAAAATTTTCTAGTTTTGATCAGAACTGAAGTAAATTAACACATTTTTGCAAAAACGTAGAGAAAAAGTATAGAATAGAAGGATGGACTTCATGGCCCATCTCTGGTCTACTGCATAGCCTACCTTCTCCATGCTTCCTCTGCACTTTCCGCTCTCTTTTCCTCAACCTGCCTGTCATCCGTCTCTCTCTTTAACATACAGTCAATTTGTCGTTGCATTTTTTGACCTGTCTTGACTGTCTGACATCCAATGAAAAGAACGCATTGAGTTTTAGTGTACTTGTTTGCAGAAGAAGAGGAGCTGCTGGCATGACAGAGAGACAGCGAGTATTTCACAACGCGTAAAACCTCACAATTTATTACATGTGGATTTTTGTTTTGTTCATTTTGCGAAAATGACTACCCTATTGTCTGCAAAAAACAAACACACACACCAGTGGACATAGGATTAACGTTACGCTACAGCGAGTGCCTGCCTTCTACAAGTTGCAACCTATCACTGTAAGCGAGTACCGTAGCAAATGATAGCCGAGTGTTCGTCAGGCGCATTAAAACCTTGTTCAACATGTCACAGAAGGCATATTCTGGAGATGAGTTTTATGTATTCATCAATTTTTCATTTATTTCGGTAAAATTTACTTGAAAAAAGAAAGAGCTCGCATTGTATGCATGGGTGAAAATTGCTTTTCAAAGGCGTTCTGGTGCGTTTCGGCTTACTTTCACCTCTGCCAAGGTTTGTACCACAGCCTGGTTTTATAACACTAAATATTCACAGACAGAAACATGGATCATTCAAAAGTTGAGATGCAGGGATCACAGAAACCCTCTATTCATACAGTCAAAATTATTAAAAGTTAAAGACACTGTGGAATTGCAGACAGTCCAACTCCTATATAAAGCCAAAAACAAACCACTACCTCTAAATATCCAAAAATTATTCATGGAAAGGGCACACACAGTTTAAGGGGTAAATCTAATTTTAAAGTCAGAATGGTGCGTACAACAAGGGAAAGTTTTTGTATTTCTGTCTGTGGTGTGTAACTGTGGAACAGTCTGAATGTGGAGCTTCAGGAATGTCCAAACATCAGTCAATTAAAAAAAAAGTACAAAGAAGGAATAAGGTGTGGCTTTTACCAGGTGTTCAGTGTTTATTTTTGTTGTTATATTTATTTTTATGTATATGCATTTGTATGTATGTATTTATATGTAGGTATATGCATACATATATATTCATAAGGCATATATGGTTGTTGATTACTCTGTATGACATTAAGTAACTGAATTCATATCAAACAGGACATGGAATAATTGACTTTTGATACCTAATGGAGAAAGTGTGGGATAAGTTTGTATTTCTTTCCACTTCTTTTTGAGCATGTGGGTGAAATCCATTGGTGTTATTTTCTACTAAGGGGACTTGAACTACTTTTGTATTGGTACTTTGCTACGCACAGTCCTGCTCATCATTATTGTCAACCGTGAAGTTTGATCACACAATGTGACAGTACAAACAGCTTCTTTACAAACCTCTCTAACTTTGCTCTGCATCACTTTATCAGACTCCAACTTGGCAGAAGTAATGTTCACATATTAAGGTTTGTAAATTATACTTCATTAGCTACTATGATCATACAGCCATATTTAGATTAGGCAGTCTTAATTGCAACAACTTGAAGCCTACAAGGAAAAGAACACCCTACCAACAATTAACCATGGTGGAGGTTCCATAATGGTTTGGGGCTGCTTTGCTGCATCGGGTACTGGAGGCATTGACCGTATCACAGGAATCATGAAATCAGAGAATAATCAAGAAATTTTAGAGCCAAATGTCCTACCCAGTGTAAGAACACTTGGTTTGAGTCAAAGATTGTGGGCCCTCCAGCAAGACAAAGACCCAAAGCACACATCCAAAAGCACGCAGGAATGGTTGAAAAGGAAAAAAATGGCCTGTTTTTAAATGGCCAGCAATCAGTCCTGATCTCAATCCGATTGAAAACCTTTGGTATGGCTGAAATCTGCCATTGGAGAAAAGAAACCTGCAAATGTTCAAGAGCTTGAACTATTTGCATTGAAAGAGTGGGAGAAAATACCAGCTGAGAAGTGCAAGAAGCTTATAGATGGCTACAAGAAACATTTGGAGGGTGTCATCAGTGCCAAAAGGTGTGCAACAAAATACTGAGGAGGGGTGCTATTATTGCTGCTCATGGTTTTTTTTAGTTCCCACTTTGAAATTACAATATGTACCTTGTAAAAATGTTTTTTTTTTATTGTTGAACTATTTTGGACCTTCAATTAAAAGATCCTGATGACATAAATTTTGCACATTTCAATGTATTTCTGAAGATATTGTAATATCTAGATATAGATATAAGTAATGAAAATAATGAAGGGGTACCAATAATACTGAGCAGGACTGTATGTATAAATGTAATATATAACATTTATTTCTTTGCATGTTCAAAATAAACTGGAACTACAGGCTTTCAAGGGGATCAGAGGGAGCCAACGGTTGTTTCTTAACTTCAACAAAGAGTTCAAAAGACTCACTCTGTCTTATCAGGTGATTAACGATGACACTGGGGAACGAGTCAGCTGAAGTCACAACTGACAGTTAATAGTAGAAAAGCTACAACCTCTGAAAACCTCTGTAAAGATGACATCTACACACACACATCACACATGCTCAACTAGAAAAGCACCTGGAGAGTGCTTTTTCAACATAAATGTTAGTCCGACCTTTATTTCATCTAAATATTTAGATTCCTTGACCATGAAAACATACTAGAAGCAAATTGGATTCATAATGATATCTATTTTACTTAAGGAGTTATTCACGAAAATCCAATTTTTCGTCATGGCGGATCATGACGGAGACGGATCACTCCCAAAGTCTAATCATTTGTTTCTTGTGCAAATCTGGACATTTCCTGAAAAATTCATTGAAATCCGTCCATAACTTTTTGAGTTATGTTGCTAAGAGAAAAACAAACAAACAAACCGTCCGTGACGGATCACGGACGCAATAACATAACCTCTTTGGCGGAGGTAACCATTTGGAGAGCACAACCCTCCACCTAGAGGCTCACATATTGCTGTTACATCTATAAGCAATACTTTTATGATAAAGTTACCATCATAATATGATTCATGACCCTGGAAACCCACACCTAGCACGCAGAATCATGTTGATATCATTATTTGTTCGACAAATATTGAGCAAAAATGTTTGTTCCCTTTTGGTTATCTGGATCACCCCCTTATCACTTTTAAATTGGGACATTCCCAACATCTTCTAAAAAATTTCAGCTAAATCCATCCTATAGTTTTTGCATAATCTTGCTAATAAACAAATAAGCAAACAAATGCCTTCAAAAACATAACCTCCTTGGCGGAGGTAAGTTTGTCCAGAGCATAGGGTAAGAGTGTATGAGCATAATTTTTAATAGAGGCAGGTGAAGTGATGCACCCATCATACCTAGTGCCTACTGTCCAAGCCAGTGCTGTGATCTAGGACATTGCAGAAGCTTATCGAAACAATGCCACGGTGAATGTGTGCTGTTATCAATCTATAGGTGGCCAACGAGATACTAGAGAGTGTGACCTTTTATTTGGTGGCAACTTTTTTTTTTGGCTAGATGGTGTACTAAACAGGTGAACCGGAGCATGCCCAAAAGGTTCTGTCATTCACAGGCAAGGAAAAGGAGAGATATACCTAAACCTCTAACTAAACAGTCCAACAGTTTAAGAACAAAGTTTCTCAATGTACAGCCGAAAGGACTTCAGAAATATCATCATCTACAGTCTATAATACCAATAAAAGATTTAGAGAATCCAGAGAAATCTCTGCACATAAGCAGCAATGCTGAAAACCAACACTGAATGACCTTTGACCTTCAATCCCTCAGGCAGCCCTGCATCATAAAGCAGCATCATTGTGTAAAAGACATCAGCACGTGAAACCATCATCAGTTAACACAGTTCATCTCTTCATCTACAAGGTCAAGGTCAAACTCTACCATGCAAAGACAAAGACAAATATCAACAACACCCAGAAACACCGCCGGCTTCTCTGGGCCGAGCTCATCTGAGATGGACTGAGGCAAAGTGGAAAAGTCTGCTGTGGTCTGAGTCCACATTTCAGACTGTTTTTGGACATCATGGACGTGGTGTCCTCCAGGCTAAAGAGGAAAAAGACTATCCAGACTGTTATCAGAGCAAAGGTCAAAAGACAGCATCTGTGATGGTATGGGGAGATGTTAGTGCCCATGGCATGGGTAACTTGCAGGAACTATTAATGCTGAAAGGTACATGCAGGTTTAGGAGCAACATGCTGCCTTCAGTCTTCTTCAGGGACGTCCCTGCTTATTTCAGAGACATGAAAACACATTCTGCTGGTACAAGACTGACCGGCTCTAGTCCAAACCTGTCCTCTATGGAAGCAGAAAATACGACAACGGAGACCTTGAACTGTTGAGCAGCAACTACAGTTGTAAATCAAGCAGAAAGGTGAAAAATTTCACCTACAAAGCTTCAACAGTTCGTGACCTCAGCTCACAAACACTTACTGAGTGATGTTAAAAGAAAGATGGTGTAACACAGTGGTAAACAAGCCCATGTCCCAGCTTTTTAGAATGTTTTGCAGGCATTAAAATAAAAGTGAGTGAATATTTACAAAAAAGTTTGAACGATAAACATCTTGTCTTTGTTGTTGTTTCAATAGAATAGAATAGACTAGAATATTCTTTATTGATCCCCCTTGGGGGAAATTTTTTTGTCACAGCAGCTCACAAGAAAAGTGCAATAATGCAATAACAATAAAATAGAATAGAGATACTAGAATATAAAATTAGAAATTTAAAGAAATATAAAGATATATAGAAAAGTAGAAAAATATTACTATTTACATATTTATATAGGAGCAAGATATATACAGAGATTAGTACTTGAGAATGACAGCATTTGACAATGAGAAATTTACAGTGAGTACTGGAATGACGTACAATAAAAAAGGCATGTATTTATTGAATGCTTGATGTCATTATGGAGAGAGTTCAGATGTTTGTGTTATGAAGTCTTATTGCAGTTGGAACAAATGACCTGTGGTAACGTTCAGTCCTGCAGGGTGGGAGTCTGAGCCTGCTGCTGAAGGAGCTGCTCAGCTCCCCCACAATCTCATGCAGTGGGTGAGAGGGGTTGTCCATAATGGATGCGAGCTTTGCCAGCATCCTCCTCTCGCTCACCTCCTCCAGGAAGTCTAAGGAGGAGTCCAGGACAGAACTGGCTCTCCTGACCAGTCTGTTCAGTCTCTTCCTGTCCCTCTCCGTGCTCCCTGCTCCCCAGCAGACCACTGCATTGAAAAGTGCAGAAGCCACCACAGAGTCATAAAAGGTCCTGAGCAGAGTCCTGCACAGTCCAAAGGACCTCAGTCTCCTCAGGAGATGGAGACGACTTTGACCCTTCTTGTACAGGACATCCGTGTTAAGAGACCGGTCCAGTTTATTATTGAGGTGTACACCCAGGAATTTGTAGGACTCCACCATCTCAATGTCCAGACCCTGGATGTTCACAGGTGCAGTGAATTTAACATTGGTTGAAAATACTTTGCAAATCATTATATTCTGTTTTAGCTACATTTCACACATTCCAACTTCATTGACGTGTTTTTAAATCAAAACAATGAGCAGAATAAAAAGAGCTTAGGGCTCCATTATTGCTGTATGTCTAAGAACAATAGTCCATATAGTCCAGAGACCTTATCGCCCATACATGATTACAGACGTTAAGCCAGGGCTATTAAATTAGAAATTCAGTCAGGCCACATTTTCAGACTTAGGACATGAACTGGGCCGGACTTTTTTGGCAGACAGTGAGCAAAGTTAACCACTTAAAAGGAACACAAATAGATAACAAACACACTGGATGTTTGTGATTTTATTGCCACATCCAAAATGGCATCAACTCAATAAAGAGCAGTACATAAACTAAACTTCTGCTGAAATAGTTTTTCTTTGTATTTTACACTAAACAGATAAATTCAACACGTTTTGACAGGTAAATACAAGCACATATTAAAGGTGCTATGAAGAGAATCTATTACCGGCGACATGAAGACTCTGCTACCCATGAGCACACGCGGCGACTGTCGTAATGCTGCGTTCCAGTAACCTTGGAACTGGGAGTGACATCATCTCTGACTTATCCGACATAAAAAAAACATGCTGATCTACCAGGCTATTGTTAGCTGTTGTTAGCACGCCCAGTGTTGTTGTTCAAAAATATCACATAAAGAATGTGATTATCACTATGGCAGCATTTTTGTAAATATAAGTCTAACAATACTATGTATACAGCTGATCTAGAGCGACACACCCCAGTCAGAAGTGCAAATAAATTGATTATTACAGGAGCTAAATAACTGTTCACACTGGGGGCATCCATCTTTGTCAACTTGGGGATGGCGAGGTTTCACCGAGTTCCCAGTTGAAGTTTCCGACTCGGAACCTGGAAATTCCTTCTAACTACAACTGGAATGCACCAAAGACGTTACCCAAACTAAAGCGTGTGTTTGTTGTGATAAATGCAGCTCGGACCTTCCTCAGAACTCTGCATTGCTTTACAACTTCTTTTTTCAACAACTCACAGGATGCAAAGCGACGAGGTAATGTATCTCTTTCTAGTTACATAGCGGTAGTTTTTGATGTGTGACATCAAGCAATTTTTGGAAAACTTAGTAACTTAGCTTTGCAGCCAGCTATATATCGCTATTTACAGCCCGGTGCTCTAAGACGTGTTCGAATAATATAAATTTGCTCGAGTTTTAATTGCCTTGTTCCCGAAGTTGAGTATCCAGGCCAGTCCAGCCCTGTCTGACCTGACCACGAAGCTAAGGAATAGTATTTATAGATAACCTATTTTGATGCTATAAAACTCATCTTAAAGTGTGTATTTTGAACAGGAATATATCTAAAAGTGAGACATTTTTGTAATTACTCAGAAACTCCTCACAGTCCCTTTAAGGTGTATACGAACATTGATAAAAGTGCAGATTAAAAACATCATCATTTGCTCACATTTGAAAATGCATTTAAAGTAACTTGCTTAATAGGAACCTTTCAGTACGTGTTGCATTCAATGTCTGTAATAATGTTGGAATTTTTGGAAGGCCTTGTCAGTGTTTGTAAAAGTGTTTTCTGTTTCTCTCCGCGGACCTAAGTCTCAGTCACTTTGATTTTGGGCCACTCGAGGGTTGCTTTTGGGCTGCATGTGGCCCACGGGATGCTAATTGAATAGGGCGAAATTGAGCTCTTCTTTTGTTGTGAGCCAGTTTCTCCATCTTTATATTTTCAGGCACCCATAGGTGTTCATTGGCTAAAAACAAAGAGTCTAAACACAACGGAAAGTGACTGTTCTTGGTCTTAACATCATGCCAATGAGGCCTACAGTCATTTGTTTGCTTTATTGTGAAGGTGCCCAATCCTCTCTCACCTCTTTGTGTGGATCAGTTCAAAAGTCTGACTCAACCTGGGAGAGAATAAGACATACTGAAGCATAGAGACTCCCTTCGTCCTCCCCTCCTTCTCTTCTTTTTTTAACCCCTCTCCTCCACCTCCCCCTCCTGTTTGTGAAGTGGGAGTGGTGGAGGATGTTGGTGATCAGATCCGGTCATTCAGCGGCGGACAGAGCAGCAGGTGTGTAACTCGTGGAGGTCATAAACATCTGCAGGATCCTGCTGAGTCTGCTCGGTCTGATTTGAATCATATGTGTGTCATGATTCTCCAGCTGTGACGTGCTCTCATTTTGCTGTAGGGCGGTTGTGGGTCAGTTGGAAAGGATTTGGTCTGAGGGGTGGAGGGTGGCTGATTCAAGCTGGAGTCAAATCTAGGATAGAAGGTAGTCTAGTGGCTACAGAAGAGTATCAGGGCCATATTAGATGGAGAAAATAATTTGGGAAGGTCAAAATTAAAGTTGAACTTTCAGGATATCCAGAAATAAGTTAATAAAAAAAAATGAAATGTCAAAAATAAAGTCAACAGACATTATACGTATGTTGACTTTATTCTCAACTTTTGACTTTTTTCTCAACATTTTAACTTTAATCTCATCATTTTGACTTTTTTCATAAATTGTATTTCAACTTTTTGTCGACATTTCAACTTTTATCTCAAAGTTTAGACTTTATTCTTGCCATTTCGACTTTAATCTCAACCTGCTGAAAAGTAATTTTTTTCCATCCAAAATGACCCTAAAACTCTGCCGTAAGTGGCCAGAGAGGTGCCACCTGGTTATTGTCGAAGTACCCTTGAGCAGTGCCTTTTCAAAAGCAGCAAACGTCGACATTTCTCCATCAGTTTGTGATCGTAAGATGTGTTTGTGTTTTAGCCCGTGTGTGTCACATGTCTAAACAACAGAGTGTAAAACAGTAAAGTATATTTTTCTGTCTGTCTTTCCTTTCCTCATAGTTTTATTTTAATAACCTTGCAGTGCAGCTGAATCATGATTCAGTCTCTTCAATCGGGCATCCATCTTGTCCAGCTCTACGATAAATGTGCTTGGTCCAAAGTCTGACCAATCAGAGAGCAGGAAGTGCAGGAAGAGGGAGGAGCTATGAGCAAGACGACAACAGGAAGTTGATGCGCATAATGAGAATACCCTAGATGCTAACACCTTAAAGGTGCAGTGTGTAGAAATTGGAATTTTAGCAACACCCAACATTCAGATTTTGGAATGAGCCCATCTGCTAATAAAACATCCCATCACCGAGCAACGAGAGCCGGTGAGGACCAAAAAGGATCATGAACAGGGCATCGTTTACAACAGTTATGTGGTGAGGGTTTTTCATTCATATTTGGAGCTATTATTTTTATAGATTATAGGCCTGTTAAGATGTGATATTTTAGTTTTTCTTTTTTAACAAATCTTTAAAAAATTCTGTTGTTTTTTTGTCAACATGGGGTGCTTTGTGAACATTGAGGAAAAAATGAACTTAAATGATTTCAGGAAATGGCTGCAATTTAACAAAATGTGAAAAACAAAGGGTCTCTCTCTCTCTCTCCCTCTCTCTCTCTCTCTCTCTCTCTCTCTCTCTCTCCATATATATACATATATATATATATATATATATATATATATATATATATATATATATATATATATATATATACATATATATATATATATATATATATATATACATACATAAGATAAGAGATGAAGTGCTTAGTGAGTGTCTCAAACAGTGGAAACTGACAGGGAAGGAGGAACCAGAGGAACCAACATGGGAGGACAAACCCCTGCATGGGATGTACCATTGTACCATAGTACCATAGTTCACAGATAGCTGAAGTGGCTGATATGAACAAATCCTACCAATGGCTGGAGAGGGCTGGACTAAAGGACAGCACAGAGACACTAATCATGGGCCCTGAAACAGTCCAGCACCTAATAGCAGGGTGTAAGATGCTGGCAGGAAAAGCATACATGGAACGCCATAACCAAGTAGCCGGTATAGTGTACAGGAACATCTGTGCAGAGTATAAACTGGAGACCCTAAGGTCAAAATGGGAAGTACCTCCCAAGGTGATGGAGAATGACCGAGCCAAGATCCTGTGGGACTTCCAGATATAGACCGACAAAATAGTAATGGCCAACCAACCGGACATTGTAATCATAGATAAGCAGCAGAGGAAGGCCGTTGTGATAGATGTAGCCATCCCAAGTGATAGTAACATCAGTGGCGGTTCTGGGGAGGGGCCAACAGGGGCCAGTGCCCCTGTAAAACTGAGCCTGGACCCCCCTGTGGGGGGACAAACACCCATCAGAGTATGTCAGAGTATACCCACTAGAATAAACCAGACTGCACCACTCATCCTTTCCCCCTTCCATAAAGTTGATCCCACAAAAAATCCCCATGGTAAACACAAAAAAATATTTTTCAATGATGTAATTGCGTTTGGTGACTGTACAATACGAGTTAAATATGACACTGTTTCAGATTTCTCTAGTGAGATTTTTCTGTCCAGAAATCATAAATTCATTTATGTCGGCTGTTATTACTTTTAGTTTGGGGTTCTTTTATAGATGTATTGATTTAAAAATAAAGTCGTGATAACTGTGACTTTGTATCACAAATTTGTATCACTAAAAGGGTATAGTGGATGCTCTCATTGTTTTTATTGTCCGAATTGCTACAGAAACAATTACCAATACTGTTTTTAAATTTTGTTCTGAAGTAAATGTGTTCAAGGCTTGAACACCGTGTTGTTGATGAAGACAAAAACAATGTCTTATTTTGTTTATTTAACAATTTCTTTGGACATATTGTTGAAAAAATGTTACTAACATACAATAAATTTAACTAAATAAATAAACAAATAAACTCCTGCAACTGAAATACTTTTACTAGTATTTTGTATTACATTAGACTAAATATTTTAAATGCAAGAACACTTCTCAGTTTCTTTTGTCGGGATTGAATGTGTCCCTCTGACAACACCCTTGGCCCCAGCCTGGTCCCCCCTGTGAAATTGGTCTAGAACCGCCACTGAGTAACATCAAGAAAAAGAAACGCGAGAAACTGGAGAAATACCAAGGGCTCATAACATACATATTTGTGAACCTGAAAATCGCATGTGAAAATCATGGATATATATTTGTGTGCATTTTTTTGATACAAATCTCTCCCCAAACAGCACACCCCACACTGTAGCACTAGTGTGCTATTGTTTTGGTCAGCTGAGAGGGGGGTCGGCGGACTGATTTAGCGAAGGGACACTCCGCCCCCCCTCTCAGCTGACCAAAACATTCATGCTAGCGGCTTCAGATGCTGCCTGTAGCTTCGTATAACTTTTATCAAGTATCATAACTCTTCTGTTTTGACTGTCAGCGGCGTGAGGAAGAGACAATGCAGGAAATTAAAAAAGGGATTATTATGACAGCGCCGATGAAGTCCCATTCAGTTTGGAGTCAAGAGGATACCTGTATGAACCGGACTTTACAGAGGACGAGTCGCTAAAGACGGTGACGAACCCACCGAGAGGAATACAAAGGAAACATCCACGGACCCTGGACATCAAGATAGAGACGTAAATAAACAGTGGGGCGAATGTTTGACCTGGGAATAGGTGATATGGACGGCAGTATTACTCGTCAAACGGACTTTCCTTTCCTGGAGTTTTGTGGACATTCTTCAATTTCCCGAAGATAAACTGGAAAAACGTCCCAGACCTGAAGGACCTAATGACAGTTTCTGCTCAAAGTAAGTAATAATGATCTGTCAGAGACAAATAAGCAGAGTAGAGGAGGCTGTTTGTTGATCATAACAATCTGTCAGGTAACAGGTAACAGAGATGCATTCACTATGCTGTGTAACCGAATGCCCTCGTTACGCAGAGGAATACGGTGAAAGCTGAGTTCTCCATGATGCACATCTGTTTCTGCATCAACGGAAGCATCACAAAAACCCATCTCAGCAATATTTATCTTATAATGGGCTTTTAATTAGTCTAAAACAGCCATTCAAAGCAGCTAGCTAAGTACGGCGGAGTGATTTAGCGGAGGGACACACGGCGTGAGTCGGCTTAGGTCCGGATAAACTTTATATTTCCGAAAGATTAATGCACTTCAAAAAATGTACATGTAGCGTACTCTTAAACTGTGGTATTACTTTTTGATTTGAGTTCTTGTAGGCGGAAAAAATAGCCTTTGAATCCGGTACAGTACTTTTCTATTAGCTTCTTTTCTTCGTCACCGATGGTCACAGTCTGTGGCTTTCTGGTGGAGAGGAGAGAACTTTCTACTGTATCTACTGTCCTTAGTGACCATATGGAGCTCATACAACCCCACTTCAAAAATACTGAACTATCCCTTTAAGGCATCATCATTTCCTGTCATTTACTTTCCTGCCCAACCTGACTTCTACTGAGTTTTACCAGAGCTGTTCTATACACTATGTATACTGGGACTGTGTGTGTGTGTGTGTGTGTGTGTGTGATCTGGGTGTGACCGTAGCATACCAGAGAAATCAAACAGACACCCTACATGACCAGACAGCTCCAGAGTCTGACTGAAACAACACTCACAATGACTCATGAGCGTATCGCTGTGACTCCGCAGACACACACAGATCGTCCTGCGAAGAAGGCGAGCTGCTGTGTTCAGTGAGTCTCTTTGTTTGTTTACATGTTTTAAGTTAATAACATCCATTGATTAATCATCCTGATACTGCTCCTCAGTCAACAAACACTCCCTCTCTGCTGTCTAAAGCTGGTGGAGTTCCCCAGGGCTCTGTTTTTGTGCCTCCTCTGTTTTCTTTGTTCAAGATGCCAAGTGAGACACTTGAAAGTTTGGAACTGATACGCTGGTCGTTCTCTTGAAAAAAGCTTTATTACTTTCAAAAAATGCACAATGGCATATCCACGTTAAGTTTTAATGTTTGCGCTTTATTTTAGATCATTTCTATCCAAAAATACATGCATCCATCCTGTCATCCATTCATAAAACCAACCAGTCAACTATCCAACCAACTGAATGTATTTTACTAAAAAAATATTTTATTTTACTAAACAGAAAAAACAACTTCTTTTATAGATCCTGCTTTTCGAACCTTTAATCTTGATTTTTGTTCTCTAAATTGTTTTTTGTTTGTTTTTTAATCATGTTGCACTTTGAGATTGCGTAAATGTAAAGTGCAATTCAAATAAAAATTATTGTTATCATTATTACATTTTGTGAATGAGAAGAAGTTTGTTTAAAAGTTGGTCCCAAAATTTCATCCACAAACATTTTGTTAGTAACATTTATGACCCTTAGTTGTCTGTAGGTATAAAGCTGATTGTGTCTGTTATAGGGATGGGACTCGAGAACCAATTCCAGTTGAGAATCTTTAGCTGCTCCATCAAAGAATAGATAGCATGAATCTTTTTGCTGATTAATTCATACATCAATTCCTTGCACTGACAGGGTTCAGAGGCGTCAGAATTGTGGCTTAATTTTTTTCCAAAATGCACCGACTGCACAACCTTAAAGGATAAGTTCGGTTTCTACAGCTTTCACATTGTTTTTGAATGAAGTAGAACAATATACTCACCCAGAAGGCTTTCCTGATCCAAACAGTGCTTCGGGAGATATTTAGATCCAAAATCGAAAGGCAGACATCCGTATAATGGTAGCACACGGGGCATGTATAGCGCCGCTCCTAAAACTGCATTAATCGTCCAAAAACTCATTAGTTTCACCAATATTTCATCATGGTCTGCTCAGGCTACTCCTCCAAGACAGTCCTGTGTCGCTCCATCCATGTTTTCGTGACTGTGCTGACCTCTGAACTGAAAAGTTTCTTTACGGCTGCCGCACATGCGCAGTGCGGCTCATTGTTTCAGGGGCGACCGTCGGCTACTCAACAACTTTCTTCTTCCAATTTTGTGCAAAATGGACGAAGATCTATCGGATGAAGATGTTGTGGACGAGAACTTTGAATATGATGGGTGTCCTTACAGTTTCAAGCCAGAGTTTACAGATGAGGAGCTAATCGAAAGGAGGACGCGTGGAGGCAAAGAGAAGAACAGCTGGCCAGAGAGCAGTTTTCAGTTCAGAGGTCAGCACAGTCACGAAAACATGGATGGAGCGACACAGGACTGTCTTGGAGGAGTAGCCCGAGCAGACCATGATGAAATATTGGTAAAACTAATGAGTTTTTGGACGATTAATGCAGATTTAGGAGCGGATGTCCGCCGCTCGACTTTGGGTCTAAATATCTCCCGAAGCACTGTTTGCATCAGGAAAGCCTCCTGGGTGAGTATATTGTTCTACTTCATTCTATAAACAGTGTGAAAGCTGCAGAAACCAAACTTATCCTTTAAGTGAGTGGAAACAACAGCAACTTGCAGAAGCCCACATGGAAAATCTGCAGGAATCAACAAGGGAATTGATAAAGAATTGAATCAATTAGCAGGATCTTATCAATTCCCATCCCCGGTCTGTTTGTTTGTCTCTGTATGTCATCCCTGTGGGACTGAGACCAGCCCCCTGAGACCCCAAATTTCATAATGATGATAGATGGATGGATCGATAGCAGAGACCCATAAACTGAAGGTTGGATGCTTGGTGGATTGTTAGTGGATCAATGGCTGGAAGGATAAACCAAAAGATGGTTTACTGGATGGATGGATGGATTGATAATCAGTAATTATGTGAATGGAGGAATGGTGGATCAATATGTGGGTGAAGGAGCCTGAAAAACTGACCAACCAAAGATTAGATAGATGAATTGTTAGACAAACATATGGATGGATGGATGGATGGATGGCTGGATGGCTGGATAGATAGATAGATAGATAGATAGATAGATAGATAGATAGATAGATAGATAGATAGATAGATAGATAGATAGATAGATAGATAGATAGATAGATAGATAGATAGTTTTTACACCCAGATTAAGATGATTAAAGATGATTTCCATGATAGACTTTTTAAACTTTGATAAAGCCGTACAACAGCCCAGAAAATAAACATGACTGATGATACTTGCTGCTATAATCTGTCTTTTTTATTCAATAGTTAGGCAAATAGTTAAGCAAGAACTTCATTTTTCAGTTCTGCCCATACTTAAGAGTCACTAATATTAACCAGATTTTGTGGATTTGTTGAGTTTTTCCTGCGCCCAAATAGTTTTTTCTAAGGAATCGTGGCATGTTTCGCCACTGTGTGCAGATGCCCTACAGACACCAGCTGCCGTATTAGTTTGACCTTTTTCCTTCAGAACTCCCTTAATTCTACACGTCAGGAATTTAACTTAGTGCTCAAAATAGCTCCATGACAGCCTCACAGCTGCTGCAGATTTGTGGGCTGAAAGTCTGTTTTTATTCTTATCACAGCTTCACTGTATTATTTTATTTTATTTTATTTTATATTATCTTTTAATTCATTTCAATTTATTTTTATTTTATTTCATGATATATTTCATTGTGCACTTTAACCTGACCTCCAGTGTTTACTCATTTAAAACCCTTAGGGTGGCATTTCTGTGGTACGTAACAATGGTCCTGCTTTACTATTGTTGTTTATTCATGACGTCTTTTAACAAAACTGTGAATGGATTGCAGGTGGGTGGGTTTGGATCATAATTCCTTTTCTCTTATTTTAATTATCAGTCTGTTTGTAAAGCACTTTGTGCCACAGTTTTTTGTTTGAAACGTGCTATATAATTCAAGTTTGATTGATTGATTGATTGATTGACTGGTTGAAAGGTGCTCTTTTGGATTGAGATCTGGAGGAATATAAGATGAAAATGCAGAGAACTAATTGTCATGTTGAAGAAACCAGTTTGTGATGAAGACTGTTATCCAGCAGCAACACTCAAGTAGGCTGTGGGGTTTGAACCAGGCTCAGGTGGGACTAAGGCCCCTTTCACACGAAGACAAAACGCTGAACAGTTTCCAGAACGATCGTCATAAAGATGAAGGCGTCTCAGAAAATGTTTGCGTCTATATGAATGCACTTGATACGCATCAAAATGCTGTAAAACACATGCCAGACCTCTAGGGGCGCTGTAACGATATGACGGAAACAAGCGGAAACAGACAAAAAATCAGTGGGCATGTGCACTAGCGGCAAAAGTTGTAAACAGAGATTGTGATAAAGGGATCATAAAGTGCTGTAATGTGTCCTTGATAATTGTTTGTTCAACTCGGTGGTGATTGAGAAGAAGGAGATTTTGCTGCAACAGTGATAGTAGGGTCACTAGCTTCATCAGCACATATGCTCCACGCACGCCGCCATTGTCGTTGCCCCGTTTGGCGCATGCGTGTCAAAGAAGATATGAAACTATGATGTTAGATAGATAGAATAGATCAACTAGATAGATAGATAGATAGCCAGTAATCCGCGAGGCCGTATAAGGCATTTCAAAATCCATCCACTCAGGAACCTGGTTTCAAAAATAATCGTTTACAGACCCCCAAAACGCCGTCTACATATGGATGATACGCAGATTCAGCAAAAAACTTGAGACTGCCATGGAAATACCTGCAACACCATCACACCTCCTCCACCTGCCTGAACCAGTGATAAAGGCAGGATGGATCCATGCTTTCGTGCTGTCACCAAATTCTGACTCTTCATCTGAATGTTTTATCAAGCATGAACTGCTGCCATGTGATTAGTTGTTAGGGTAGGAGCAGATGAATACCTAATTAAATAGCTGATTTATGTATCTCTCTGACAAAAAGAACAACCCGAATGGACTGAAGTTTAAGAGCACAGAACTAACTAACACTGTTGCATGCCTTCCGGGGGCTGGGGGGTGGGGACTGTGGCTGGGGTTGCCTGGGGACTATAGGCTAGGCTCCCACAGGCCCGAGGGGCCCGAGGCTGCCATATCGTGCCATATTTTAAAGGGGGCGTGGAGGAGGGGGGGGACACTTCCCATAGGGGGGTGGGCACTTCCCATACCACTAATATTATTGTTGTTGTTGTTGTTTATGATTATTATTGTGTGTTTTTTTTTTTAGTAGTTTCTTTTCTTTATTATTAGTGTTGTTCGTTCTGACTGTCGGACAATTGTATTTTTTTTCTCTCTCTCTCTTCTTATTAATTGTTGTTGTTATTATCCATGTCACAGTAACAATGCAATCTTTATTATCATCCAATTAAAACTACATCTTCCTCTGTAATAATGAATATCATCAATCACACAACCACAAAATTTTGTTGTTCACACCTGGTATGTCCCACTGTATAGTCTAATTGCCCCAAAAATAAAAAAGAGCATAGAACTAAATCTAAATAAAAATCAGGGTTGGCTACTTCTAGCAGGATGATGAGTCAAAGAAATCAATCTGATGGAGCACCTTTAGGATGTGGAACAGGAGGTTTTCATCACGGAGAAAATCTCCAGCATCTTGTTGTATTTATGCCAGGAATTGAGGAAAGCTTTGAAAGCAAAGAGGGTCCTATCTAGTATTAGCAGGGTGTACCTAATGAATTGAGTGTATTTTCATTCTATAATTGACATCCAGACACATGCCCCTGCAGCACAACTAAGACTTGACTCCCCTTCAGGATATGGAAACCACTACAGAGTTAATAAAATACTTTTGTAAACCAAATGTTTCAGTAAAACTCATTATTATAAATGTTCTGTGAGGAAACACACAATTTCCTCTTCTTATCTCTGAAAAAGCAGGTCATGTTTTTGCTTGTTTGTTAGACTGTTAACAGGGTAATTCAAAAAGTTAAGACTGAAGACTTGTGAAATTTTCAGGTAATGTTTGTCATGGCCCGAGAAAGAAGTGATTACATTCTGATGATGATCCAGGATTTTATTTAAGATTTGTTAATAGTGCAAGATCGAGCAGATATCCATATTTTCACTAATAACTCAATAAGTTCTCAATGAAGATTGATTATTTTTTTTTAGGAAACTTTTGGTCGAGGCACGAGGAACATTTGATCAGATTTTACAGATTTTTTTATTAATTTATTTTGCATTTGTTATAACTGCACAATAGAGTTATTTTTGACAAGGGCTTTCGAGATAATGTAAATGTAAATGTAAATGTTCATTATTCATACAGCCCTTTACAACGACCCTTAAAACCAAATCAAAGTGAACCAAAGTGCTTTACAATAGGTAGTAAAGTAAGTAAAAAGCAATTAATAAAAAGCAATTAATAACAATTAAAAGCAATGAAAACAAATAAAGGCAATATGAATACGCTTTCAATATTGGACATGCCTCAGGGGAGGTTTACACACTTTTAGTTCTAGTGTCTTTATTCTACGACATGTTCATTTGTAAGAGATTTGAGATTTTTAATCACATATTCACAAGAAAACAAGCTGATGATAATAAGGAAAATAAGTCCACATCTCAAGAAAATGATCAAAATGTTCTCTTAACTTAAGCTGATCAAAAAAGCTCATGGGCACACAGCTCAACAGTTTACCTTTGCAGACTTTATTATTTTTTTCGGTTCTTGACAGTTTTGTTTTTTAGCTTCTATGATTTTAAGTTATTGTTTTTAATATTGTGGGCTAGGGAGAGTTTGTAGACAACAGAAACTTCTCTACAGGTGACCCTGTTGTTCTGTTGTTGATTCTGCAAGTGAAAATGACCGTTTAATTTGTGATTGTTGTTTTTTTCTTTTGTTTTTTTTGTCATTGTGTCACAAGACTTAGTCACTGCAAACTGAATTGTCGGTTTGAGATAAATAAAGTTGCTTTAATCTGAAATCAGCAACATAAAATAGAATAAACACACACTTGTGACCCAGTTAAAACAGCTCCAGGACCCACTCTGTTCCCTACTCCACCATTTGAGAACCTTTGGTCTACCTGTGTCGGTACATGTCTCCCTCCAAAGCAAACCTCACCTGTTCACACCACACAGTGTAGACTCCTCCAGAACATCTGACTGTATGAATAACACTGAGTTGAAACACTCACCTGGCCGGCAGAGTCCAGGTGAGTCCAGGTGAGAGTGTCCCGTCTGCTTCCTGCTGACGCTCTCCTCACACACTCGACTGCTCCTCTCTTTCTGCGGGTTCTCCTCCCCTTTCCCCCTCCCCCACCAGCTCATCCCTGTCTTACCTGGCCTCAGGAATGAAGAAGGAAAAGGAGGAGGGGGGCGGGGCTTCATTTGACTGACAGTCGATCTCCAGTTTCAGATCCAACACAGTCTTTCCCAGATTACTTAAGATTTAACAGGGAAAAATGAAATTATTATAATTAATAATTTGTTTTATGTGACAGCTCTCTCTGACTGGGATTCCCATCAAAACTCATTTCATTCCTTTTTTTCTTCTTCTTCTTTGTTTCATCTCTTTGAAATTAATACATTGTGCAAATTGTAAAAATTACAGTTTCATTCTTTTCTTGATTGTTTCTTTGTTACATATTAAAGGGACTGTGAGGCGTTTCTAAGTAATTACAAAAAAGTCTCACTTTTAGATATATGCCTGATCGAAATACACACTTTAAGATGAGTTTTATAGCATCAAAATAGGTTATCTATAAATGCTATTCCATAGCCTTCCGGTCGGGTCGGACAGGGCTGGACTGGCCTGGATACTCAACTTCGGGAACAAGACAATTAAAACTAGAGCAAATTTATATTATTCGGACACGTCTTGGAGCACCAGGCTGTAAGTAGTGATATATAGCCGGCTACAAAACTACAATAATAAGTTTTCCAAAAATTGCTTGTAAATAAATAAAAAAAATAATGTTAGAGAGAGCGAGCACCGGGGTGATAAACACTTAGTGTCTCTGTTACGCAAAGTATAACAGGCAAAAATGATTCACATGTCTTTACGCTGTTTGTAGAAGATATCTGATGAAATTATTTTATTAACTCGACACTGATATCTTTAATGGGAGGGGTCCTTCAGGGTAGATCAAAAACATGCAGGGGGTCCAGGACCCCAAAAAAGTTAAGAACCACTGATTTAGTAGACCTTGATAGAGTAAATATAATTTATCAAGAGTAAATTAAATAAAAAAGCAAAATCCTAAGCACGGGTGTTATTGCTGTTTAATCAAAATATTCATTTGTGAATTTCACCCAAATTTGACAGAAAAAATACAAAATCAGGTGAAATCTGAATACAACCATAATACCCAGTTAGCTCGTCATTGGTTATTTGGATCTATGATGCAATATCTTGATATGATAAATGTGTGCAAAGATAATATTTTTCTGACACTAAAGACAAGGATTAGGGATTTTCCACCGGATGGTTGGACATGGTACTGTAAAACTTAAGGGTATGAAATGTTTTCCTAGTATCCGTCCACTGTGGACACCATGCATGAAAGGGTTAAAGTCATTTAAGGAACAAACCATAGAATTTTTATTATATCAATTAGCGAGTGCGCCATCATAACCATCATACTACTTCTTCTTCTTTTAGTCTGCTCTTCCCCATCTTTCCTTTTCTAACACTGAATTCAGTGTTATTCTGTTTGACCAAAATTCTTTTTTTGAATTGAAGACTCTGTTAGATAAGGGCTTCTTTGGCCCCTCCTGCACATCTCCTTTTGTGGTGTTGCTTTGTTTAGTTTGGTTTGTCCTAATCATTATGTATTTTCTGTCTTCTTTGTCATGTTGTGTTTCATTTTATATATGAAATAAAACAAAGTAAAATAAAAACATACTAGAGTGCTACACTTGGCAATAAAAACTTTGACTCTGATTCTTAACACCCTTCTATCTGAACATGAATTAACTCCAGGAGTGGACAGTAACAAAGTAGATTTACTTGAGTACTGTTCTTAAGTACATTTTTGGAGTATCTGTACTTTACTTGAGGTTTTTTTTTTTGGAACTTATGACTTTTACTTCACTACATGTAAAAGACAAATATTCTACTTTTAACTCCACTACATTTCTATAAATGGCCTCATTACTCGTTACTTTTAGGTACAGGTATGAAGTCAGCGGATGAAATTTATTTTCTCTTCTAAAATGTGATTTGTTCAAGTGGTGTTATCTATACTTCATGCATCCTGTTCCACACTCCAGTCCAGTTGGCGGCGGTAATGCACTTTTGAGTTGGTTTGCCAACCGCCATTATACGACAAAGAAGAAGACGCGCATGCGCTACTGGGATTGGGCAGGTAAAGGTTGCGCTAACGTTGGTTACGGTTCGTCTTGGCAGTAATGATGGCTACTATGATAAATACAACAATAAAGACGACATTTCCACACCAGAGCACCCATGGCCATATCTGAAGGGGGGAGTTAAATAAAAAAAATAAAAAAAATGGCAATGGTTGTCCTTTTGTTGATTCATTAGTGTTTCCATTTCCATGAGCTTTGTAGCATATTTTCAAACTCTTTATTCTACATGATCTATAAGCAGGTCAGTGCATTCTGTAGATTGTTTCAGTCATTGCGTTCTGTAAGGTCAATGGGAAAATGTACTTTAATTACTAGAGTATTTTTTTAAAAGCAGGTACTCCAGTACTTTAACTTAAGTAAAAATTTGACTGAGCAACTTTCACTTGTATTGGAGTAGTATTTGAACATGAGTATCTATACTTTGACTTGAGTACTGGCATTGAGTACTTCGTCCACCACTGATTAACTCCACCTCTCTCTCGCCCTCCATGGTGCCTCCATCCTTGTCCACTGCCTTGTCATCTCCCATATTGATGACTGTCAGTCTCTTCTCTTTGGCCTTCCTTAAAAGTTCCTCCAACTGGTTAAAAACAGCTGCTGTCATCGTCACCAGAACCCCCTGAGACCATCACATCCCTCCCGTCACACAGCAGCTTCCTTGGCTCCACCTAAAGCAAAGAATTAAATCCACTTTCAAGGGCATCGACAATCTCGCCCTAATAAAGAAAAAATCTTTATTGTCATTGCAAAAGTACAACGAAATTGAATGTAATCCTTAGTGTGTTAAAATATATATAGTTCTAAAAATCAAGATAAAACTAGAAAAGCACTTGGAGAGTGCAGACAGTCCTCACCCACATTGTGATTTTCACCTTAAATATTAGTCCTACCTTTATTTCATCGACAGTAAATATTTACATTCATTGATCATGAAAACACACCATTAGCAGTTGGATTCATAATGATATCTATTTTAGTTTCGTAGTTATTCGTGAAAAACACATTTTTCATCATGGCAGTTTTCTTTTGGATGTAGCTACAAAGTTTTTGAAGATACAACAAATCAGATTGAACACTCCAGATTCCACAGTATCTTGGCTATATTTTAGTGTTTGTTGCAAGTCTATGCCTTTGTTTGTTCCCTTAAAAATTCCAAGGATATCTAAATTTTTCTTGTTCTGGAACAGAGAATCCAGAATTTTTCCAGGATCCAGATTGGTAGAACATGTTGGATACTTGGAAACTTGTCATGTATTTTTTTCCAAATGCCCTGACTAGTTTTGGTGGACTAATGTACACAAACGCCGAAAATGGTCCTGTCTCGCAATGTTAAAGAATCCTTTTTAAAAAAAAGTTCTTGGATCCAGAGGGTGATCTGGATCACTCCTAAAATCTTATCATTTGTTCCTTGTCCCAATCCAGACGTTTTTTAAATATTTCATCGAAATTGGTACATAACTTTTTGAGTTATGTTGCTGACAGAGAAACAAAAAAACAAACAGACACCGGCAACAACATAATGTCACAGTCTGTTGCATCAGGCAGAGAGAAAAGAAAACTCTGGATGATTCACAGATTCGCTCCAAACTAATATGAAAAGATGTGCTACTTAAAGTGTAAGATTCATTTTAGCTTAAAAATAAAAACTCTATTAGTTGCGTGCTCCGTTCATTTAAAACATGCCGGCAGACTTTGAACACAGGAGTTAAATTTGTGCTTTTCTTGTTGTGCTTGTTGAACAAGAGGAGTGACAAACAATTTATCAACCATTTTGTGTTATGATACACTTACTTTTCAGATCACTACCGCTGTGTCCGCCTGCCTGTGAACACCAGAAGAAACAGTTTGGACCAAACCATTGTGAGGGGAGGGGGTTGTGATCTTTAAAGGATAAGTTTGGTTTCTGCAGCTTTCACATTGTTTATAGAATGTAGTAGAACAATATACTCACCCAGAAGGCTTTCCTGATCCAAACAGTGCTTCAGGAGATATTTAGATCCAAAATCGAGCGGCGGACATCCGTATAATGGTAGCACACGGGGCGTGTATAGCGCCGCTCCTAAAACTGCATTAATTATCATTAATCATTTACTCATTAGTTTCACCAATATTTCATCATGGTCCGCTCGGGCTACTCCTCCACGACAGACCGTGTCGCTCCAGACATGTTTTGTAACTATGCTGACCTCTGAACTGAAGAAGAAGAATGTTTGCCTCTGCACCTGGGCAGTACGGCTCATTGTTTCAGGGGAAGACCGCCGGCTACACAACAACTTTCTTCTTCCAGTTTTGAGCAAAATGGACAAATATCTATCGGATGAAGATGTTGTGGACAAGAACTTTGAATATGATGGGTGTCCTTACAGTTTCAAGCCAGAGTTTACAGATGAGGAGCTCATCGAAAGGAGGACGCGGAGGCAAAGAGAAGAACAGCTCTCCAGAGAGTACTGCGCTTGTGCGGAGGTAAACATTCTTCTTCTTTAGTTCAGAGGTCAGCACAGCCACAAAAACATGTCTGGAGCGACACAGACTGTAATGGAGGAGTAGCCCGAGCAGACCATGATGAAATATTGGTGAAACTAATGAGTTTTTGGACGATTAATGCAGTTTTAGGAGCGGCGCTATACATGCCCTATGTGCTACCATTATACGGATGTCCGCCACTCGATTTTGGATCTTAATAGCTCTCAAGCACTGTTTGGATCAGGAAAGCCTTCTGGGTGAGTATATTGTTCTACTTCATTCTATAAACAATGTGAAAGCTGTAGAAACCGAACTTATCCTAACGGGTAAATTGTCTGACAATGTGTTTTTAAGTAGTGTTACTCATATTGTACCTTCAAAACACATTACTGTACTACTAGAAAAATCGTCTTTGAACGCACTTTTGTGACCACAGTCTCCAGTAGGATGATGCTTCAGGTTTCAAAGGTCAGATCATCTTAAACTGTTCTCCTCAACAGTATGAGTTCACTGCACTGCAGAAGCCTCCACAGTCACCAGATCTCAGTCCAATAGAGCTCCTATGGTACGTGGTAGAACAGAAGATTCTCAAAATGGATGTTTAGCTGATAAATCTGCATCTGCTGTGATGCTGTCATACCAACATGAACCAAAATCTCTTGTTGAGAAGAAGAATTTTGGAGCTCTGAAGACAAAAGAGGAGGATATAGATCTGCCGGTCGCGTGCATTTGTTTTGTGGGCGAATCACAGAAGCCAGGACTTCATTCAAAAGTATTCTTCTGTCTTCAGCGGCTGTTTGCAGGATGGATAGAGACGAGGTAATGTATTTATTATTGACTAAATGACGATGTTAAAAATCGCAAAGTTCAACTTGGTTTTATTACCATGAAGTCGCCCCCGTCCTGTTGAAGCGATAAAGTGAATAAAAGTAAAGACAACGACGAGCTGGCGATATCACACACTTGAAATAGGTCTAAACAAAACTACATACTGGTACGTTCTGGATTTGTTGTGCTGTACTTTTTTCCTGTCAAGTTTTTTTGAGGAACTTCGTGATAAATTAGTCGCCCAACATACCTGATAGTAGTCGGACATCCCTCCTCGTTTTTTATTTCACGCCAGCGAGTGAACGCCGAACCGATGTTTATTCTGGTCCGAGCATTCAGCTTGTTTTTCTCTCGCTTTCTTTGTTTTGTATCCTCCGATAAAACTTTTCTCTTCCTTACGTTCTTTGTTGCCTCCACCATGGTTACAGCTCTGCGTTAACGATTGGCTTTCGCCGAGACTTCCGTGTTTTAAACGAATCGGGAATCGGGGGAAGTGAAGCAGTCCAAACGTGTAGTTTGTTAATGTGGCAGGGTTCCCACCATCCTACTCGAAGTTACATATCGCCAGTGAAAGGGATACAGACCACGACAGAGGTGTCATTCAAGTCATTGTAAAGTGGTGGACCATCACAATGAATATCGAAGGATTATATTATGTTTGAAAAACTACATAGTGTTGGTTTAAACAAGTAAGGCGTGCAGCTGCATGAAAAATTATGTGGACCCTTTGGGATTACTTGGGTTTCTGCTTAAATTGGTCATAAAATATGTTCTGATCTTCATCTAAGTAACATCAAACACAGTTTGCTTCAACTAATACAGCACAAAAAATTATACGTTTTCATGTTTTTATTGAACACAACATGTAAACATTCACAGTGCAGGGTGGAAAAAGTATGTGAACCCTTTGGCTAAGTACTTCTCCAAGAGCTAAATAAGCTAAGTAAATCAACAATGGAATGGCTTGAACAGAAGAAAATACGGCTTCTTGAGTGGCCCAGTCAGAGTCCTGACCTCAACCCGATTGAGATGCTGTGGCATGACCTCAAAAAAACCATTCACACCAGACATCCCAGGAATATTGCTGAACTGAAACAGTTTCGTACAGAAGAATGGTCCAAAAATTCCTCCTGAGCGTTGTGCAGGTCTGATCTACAACTACAGGAAACATTTGGTTGAGGTTATTGCTGCCAAAGGAGGGTCAACCAGTTATTAAATCCAAAGGTTCACATACTTTTTCCACCCTGCAGTGTGACTGTTTACATGTTGTGTTAAATAAAAACATGAAAACATAATTTTTTTGTGCGGTATTAGTTTTAGCAGACTGTGTTTGTCTAGTGATGTGACTTAGGCCGCATTTACATGACGCTGAAAACGGTCGAATCCGATACGTTTTCATTGCGTTTTGGCCTTGCGTCTACATGGAAACTCGTTGAAAACAGAAACTTTTTAAAATAGGCTTCAGGGTGGAAAGATTTGAATCCACTCTACATTCAGCTCTGTGTAAACCCGCATTAGAGCATTTCAGGGTGAAACGCTGATGTCCCCGCATGCGCAGTACTCTTTCAGATGAAGGCTGCGCGCGCATACCAGGAACAACAACAGCTTCGGCCGAAGTAACGTGTGAGCCTCTTACTGTGCTCGGTTTGTTATCCAGACAAAACTATCCAGACAGATTTGTTGTCTGAACTGATTTGTTGTCCAGAAAAGAAACTCCTGCTTCTCTGTGCATCTATTCGCCATTGTTGTTTGTGAAAGGTTTTCTTCTTCATTCGTTTGTTGTAGCAGCGCTGCCTCTCTGCAGACCTACACCGACATCTACTGAATGACAGCGGATTAACTCGTCTCCGAGCGTCGTCGTCGTCTGAACGCAGAAGAATTTGAAAACGCAAAGGACAAATCGTTGTGTCTTTAAGGTGGGCTTTACACGAGTATGAATTTGTAAGACTCTGAACATAAACTGATGTTTTCACCCAGACTTTACCCAGATTACTTTACCACATCTGCCAAAGTATTTTTTTCCATTTTAAGTCTGAGGTGGGCTTTACCCGAGAACGAATTTGTAAGACTCCGGTAAAATAAACTATCGATCTGGTGATATTGACACGGAGACGTGTATTTGTCTGACTCCACATCTTTTTTGAAAACGGGTCTGCAAGTGGATATCTGCGTATCTGTCTTCATGCCGTAGTTGGTGTAAACAGATAAGTCCGAGAAAGACGGTGGCCTCATAGCACCCCTCCTCCGCCCCGCCCCCCAACCCACGCGGTCACACAAACCAACTACAACAACAATGGCGGCAGCCGGGCTGATTCTGATCTTGTTCCAGCAGCTACAAATATTGCTACGACTTTTATACCACTTGCTCACAGAACACCAACAACACCAGCTACGGCAACAACAAGTGCTCATGCAGAGACGCAGCATGTTACGCATGCATGAGCACTTGTTGACGTGGAATCCACCTCGGAGCAGAACCAGACGGGCAACCCGGATTTTGCGTGGATTTTGCGTTGTCATGTAAATACACAAGCCTATGTACAATAGGATGTGTAAACAGTGATACATGTTTTGATGCCGACGCCAAGACGACACGGACCGTTCTCGTGTGAGGAGGGCCTAAGTCAGGAGTTTCCATGTAAACGTAGCCTTAGATGAAGATCAGAAAATATTTTGTGACCAATTTAAGCAGAAATCCAAATAATCCCAAAGGGTTCACATACTTTTTCATGCAACTGTACTTAATGAATTGGCCGGTGAGTGTATAATGCTCTCTTTCTGTTACACACGCTGTAACTGGCAGAGTGAGGAGGTTTTCTCTCTCTTTGCAGGCTGCAGCATGCCTCGCTCACCCCTCAGGCTCTGCAGGAGGTGACTCAACAGGTGAGTCTGCGATTCTCAGCCTGACTCCAGATCATCTAACAGAGCGAACCCCCACCACACACACATACACACACACACACACACACACGTAGCCTACATAAGATTTAGGTTAGGTTAGATACAGTGTGGATTGCTCTAAGAATGCAAGGGCAGCTCAGCTTCCCCTAAAATGTCCCCAAAAAAGTGGTGATATGTTCTGCTGTGTGTACATTTCATTGACTAAATATGCGCTAGAATACCTTCATCTTTTGCTCAGAATCAGCTACTTATCATAGGTAACTGGCGCGACTTCCTTCTCATTCATTCCTGCAGCGTCTCAGCACTTTAACACAGTCGGACGCTGAGCATCTTCTGACTTCGATGGGGAAGCGTAGAGTGAGTGTTCCACTGTGGAAACTGGACAGTCATTGGATAAACGCTGGGCTTTGTCCCGCACATCGGATGCTCAGCGTCTCTGGGGGTCTATGAGGCAGTGGGTTGGCCTGGACGCTCGGCTTCTGCATGATGATTGGATGATTTGTCTGAGGGGGAATCCCTTTTTCCAACACCTAGTTGGTACAACAGGGTCACAGATCATTTTCTTGAAAAGGAACGGAGGGTAGAATTTACATTTAAATAAATAAACAAATTTATGATGTAGGCTGGAAAAAAATGAGCTTCCCCTCCTTGACTGACCAGCAGCCGCCACTGGTTAGATATTGTGTGCTTTCATGTTTGTTTGTCAATAAATGATTTTAAACACAAAGTCAGTTTGTGGTCTGTTAATGTTGTAAAAGATTGAATCTTGCCAACCTCTGCAGGACTCCAAATCCTTCAACTCTGACTGACAACTCATTAGGTCACTTTGGTTATTTTTATCAAGTTAATTATCAATCATGGTTCCAAATTAATTGTCAGTAACCTATATGAGACTGACTTAAATTGACTATCATTTCCCTTTTTGGGTGGTGCCTCGAGGTAGATTTAATGTAAATTAAAGCCCATTACTTAATTTAAATAATTATTTCTGATAGCCAACGTTATGAAGTGACACAGTGAATAGTTGTCCACTGATCATAAAGCACAACAAAGGTATACACACTGGCTGGCCTTGGTCTATAAGGCCCTGCTTGGCTTAGTGACAGCTTATTTATGTACTCTTCTTCAGGGAACAAAAAGTCATTATGCCTTACGATCCTGTGATGTTCTCCATCTTTCTGTTCCTCGCTGTTTTGACTTGGAGCCTTTCGGTCCATGCTGATGTATAAACAGTAGGGGTGCAACGGTTCAGTTAGCCCACGGTTCAGTTTGTATCTCAGTTTTGGGATCACGGTTTCGGTTCGGTTTCGGTTCGTGTTTTGCATTAAAAAAAAACAGAAGTTTGACTTTCCAAAAGACTCCCTTTATTTTGCTTTTAAGAAAACTATATTATGACAATGCCTCTTGGTCTTAACTATTACTTGGCTTAAATAAAGTATTATGACATTTATATAAAACACTTCAAATGTAAACATTTTAAACGGTTAGAGTGCCTCTTAGCTCCCTGAGGGTGTAGTGACTGACTACTGAAAAACAATTCACTATGTAATGTACATGGTATACACTATACATGAACAAAACATAATCAGAGGTCAATATAGAAATGATTATTAAGAAGTTCATGTATTTTTTGTCCTACAATAGAGTTTTAGTTGTTTTTCCAGCTACAAGCTTGATTAAACAATGCATAAAGGGAGGAGTGATGAGAAAAAGTGAGAGAGCGCTGGGGCGATCGACTGGCATCTGTATTACACACACAATAAACAATAAACGTGAATTAATCATATGTTTGTATTATGATATCTGATAAACTTAGTTTATTAACACTGCGCCGACCTTTTAAATGGATTAATCATACTAAAATAACAAGTTTACAGGACGTGGAGACTCTGATGATACCGCTGTCTATCTCATCCGTGCGTATTTGCGCGCTGCTGTATGTTCCTATGAGACAGCGTCAGTCAGTGAACAGCCTGATCCTGTCTGATCTGCTCAGACGAACTAAGAAACATCAGAACAGATGACAAAACTAAGCTTTTGCCTTTTTGTCGCCTGTTCAGCGCGCTATGGCTATGAGATGTTTTTCTCTCCAGCAGCGATCTGTCATCAGCAGGGTCGGCGGGAGAGACCCCGGTGCAGGAGAGAGCGTCAGCCTTCAGGTTCATAAGAAATAAAATATAGCCATAATTACTTTAATAAGAGCTCACTAAAGGTGAGCTGTTGTAACATCAGGTTCTACGCTATGGGAACAAACTTCTCCAGCACTGTAAAGCTCACTTTTGCTCTGTGTTTGTTGCCCCTCATCACACCGTGCTGCGTTTGTTGTCATTAATGTTAAACTGAGCATGCGCGTCACTTCTGCAGCCTGAGCTGTTCACATCACAGTCTCCAGTCAGGCCACATTTACAGGAGTGATCTGAACAGACAAACAAAACATCGGAATTGAGCAGTAAGGGCTGCAGTGTGAATATAGCCTGAGAAAGCAATACCTCTGGTGATGAGGGCTGAGGTGTTGACTCATGTTGGACGTGTTTCTATTCGTGTTTGGGACGAGAGCTGAGCGATGCTTGCACATGGTTTAATTTTTGTCCACTGTTTTCTCTCCCTCGTCATTATAATCCATAAGGAAACCGAAATGTCCCCACACCGCAGATTGAACAAAGCCAGTGCTTCTTCAAACTCCGGTCTCTCCACCTCTCCACTCGCCATAACTTTTATTTGAGTTTTTCTCCTTCTTCGTGATTTCGGCCTGTCTTGTCCTGGAGCCTAGTGTTTCTGAAAATTGGGTTTCTGAAATTGTGCGAAAGGTGACTTGGTGACAGTACCTGACTTGCAAACCAAACCTAGGAACTGAACCCAAGTCTTCAGCTGTCCCAGCAAACAGTAAATAGGTTCGCTTCGTGCCCTTGGTAATCATGCCAAAGGTGGCTTGGTGACAGTACCTGACTTGCAAACCAAACCTAGGAACTGAACCGTCCCAGCAAACAGTAAATAGGTTCGCTTCGTGCCCTTGGTCATCCAGAGAACCAGAGGGGAGAGCGGGCATTCTCCGTTGAATTGCCCGCCCTGAGAGAGCCTTTCTGCGGGTAAGGGTAAGGCCGAGGCCAGCCTCTCCATTTCTGGAGGGTTTTTTTTTTTTTTTTTTTTTTTTCCAAGTTTCCCCTGGTGGCCCTGGGACTCTAATGGGAGAACCAGAGGGGAGAAGGGGAGATAGTCACGGGCCCTGGCCGCTCTGAGAGAGCCCTGCAGCGGGTAAGTATCAGGCCTCTTCCCCCCTCTCCATCCTGGAGGTTTGGATCTTTGGGCTTTTTTCCCCAAGTTTTCCCTGGTGGCCCTGGGACTCTAATGGGAGAACCAGAGGGGAGAGGGGGAGATAGTCACGGGCCATGGCCGCTCTGAGAGAGCCCTGCAGCGGGCAAGTAGAGCCAAGGAGTCCTATCAGTAGAGAA